>PVKV010008594.1:60736-87600 GCA_004027835.1 Alouatta palliata
CTCTCTCTCTCTCTCTCTCTCTCTCTCTCTCTCTCTCTCTCTCTCTCTCTCTCTCTCTCTCTCTCTCTCTCTCTCTCTCTCTCTCTCTCTCTCTCTCTCTCTCTCTCTCTCTTTCTCTCTCTCTCCCTCTCTAGCCAAGTGACTGGCTCTCTCTTCGCCTGAGCTTCCTTAAGGCCCTCAACAGAAGCAGATGCTGCTATGCTTCTCAGACAGCCTGCAGAACTGAGAGCCAAAACACAACCTCTTTCCTTGACAAATTACCCAGCCCCAGGTGTTGCTTTACAGCAACATAAGAATGGACTAACACAGGACCTGAAGGCAAAGAGGCACTAGGGGGCTACCCCTCCGGGCTCCCCTCGGGCCATCTGCACCATTGCTCAGTGTCACGCAGGTGCATGTGTATCACACGTGCCACCGCTTGACCTTTGGTGCCGTTTCTGCCACACCCGAGTCTGTTCACGGGCATCTGCTTGCACCCAGCCTATGACGTCCACCTGCCTCACAGCTGCTCTCCCTGTGGTCTGTCCCAATGCCAATCACTGCTTCCTGCCGCAGCCCACCACTGCTTTCCCATTATGCAGTTTACCTGCTCCAACACAAACACCCTGGCCCTCTGATTAGAGCAATATTCCCACCTCAGCATGGTTTTCACCGTCACTGGAATCTGGCCTTGTTTTCCTCCTGACTCCATCTCTTCCCCGCTACCCCACATCTCCCGGCCATGTGGTATGTGGATTGCCAAACTGCCACTCTCTTTCTCCTGCAGCTTTTTTTTTTTTTTTTTTTTTTGAGACAGAGTCTTCCTCTGTTGCCCAGGTTGGAGTGCAGTGGTGCAATCTCGGCTTCACTGGAAACTTCAAGTGATTCTCCTGCCTCAGCTTCCCCAGTAGCTGGAATTACAGGTGCACGCCACCACACCCATCTAATTTCTGTATTTTCAGTAAAGATGAATTTCATCATGTTGGCCAGACTGGTCTCGAACTCCTGACCTCAGGTGATCCACTTGCCTCAGCCTCCCAAAGTGTTGGGATTACAGGTGTGTCCACAAAGTTTTTAAAAACATCTACTGGTCAGGCATGGTGGCTCATGCCTGTAATCCCAGCACTTTGGGAGGCCGAGGCAGGCAGATCACCTGAGGTCAGGAGTTCAAGACCAGTCTGGCCAACATGGTGAAACCTCGTCTCTACTAAAAATACAAAAATTAGCCAGGCATGATGGCAGGTGCCTGTAAAATCCCAGCTACTTGGGAAGCTGAGGTGGAAGAATTGTTTGACCCCGGGAGGTGGAGGTTGCAGTGAGCTGAGACTGTGCCACTGCACTCCAGCCTGGGCAACAGAGTGAGTCTCTCTCAAAAAAAAAAAAAAGTATCCTGTTACATTCACTCTGTCCTTCTTATGCGCCTTTGGGTCTTATATCAACACAACATGACCAAATTCTCACTTGTTCTTGTTATTTCATGCATGTTCATCCCAAACCTGCAAACCCGCAGAAAGCCAGCCCCCGTGGGCCACAGAACCCAGCTCAGGCAGTGCAAGCTGTGGGCCCCCCTGGGCTCTCTCTCTCTTCGCCTTTCCTCCCACGGCCAAGCCTCCCTTTCTGGAAGACATCAAGACAAATGGAATAAGCAGAGCTTATTTCTGCCTCCCAGGGGGCCCTCGGCTTGAGCATAAACACAGTGTCTGATCTTTCTCCTTCTCCTCCTCCGAGTCTTCTCAGGTCAGCCTCAGTCACCAGACACCCTGGGGGTGGGGCAAAAATGACAGGAGGCTGAAAGTCCAAGGACCATCTCCTGACCAATAAATGAAAATGTATGCCCCTCGCCCGCCCTGGAGATGCACAGACAGGAGGGAAATCATTTTCCAAAGCATCTTGTAAAATTCAGCTCTCTCGCAGGCAGATTATGACATGGCTTTGGAAGAATGGGAGGGGTCGTGCCATTCAGATCTCCGGAGGTTGTGCTAGACCCAGGGGAAGACGTGACCAGTCGTGCTTTGCTGCGGAGGGTGATGTGACTCTGTGGAAATGACACCCCCAAAGTGGGCAGGCCTGATTCATCTGCGATGATACAGCAGCTGGGGGAGCTGGCGGCTTCCTAAGTCAGGCTGCCTGACGAGAGGCAGGACTCACAGGGGGGCCAGGCAGCTAAGGAAATTTACAGCGTGTCGTGTCTTAGCTGGGGAAAGTGGAATTGAACCTGGGTGATCATCAGCCTGATTAGCTCAGTGCCTCCTGGTGGGAGCCAAGGGCAGGAGGCAGTGCCAGGGAAGTGGAGGTGGGGGTGGGGCGGGGAGTCAGGTCGGCAGCATCAGGGTGGAGTTCCAGGAGTTGGGGTTTGCTAAGGTCAAGAGCAACTGGGGCCCAGCAAACCCAGAGAAAACAAGCCTAGGACCCAGGCCTGGGGCTGAGGGTCCTGGGACCGGAAGCTGTGTAAACGCAGGCCTGAGTGATAGGGAAGCCAGGAGGGAGGGGAAGCACAGTGGCCAGGATGGGGGCTGAAAGCACATCCTCTCTGTGCTCGCTCAGGGCAGGTGCTGGCCAGGTCAAAGGCTCAACATCGGCTGGGCGTGGTGGCTCATGCCTGTAATCCCAGCACTTTGGGAGGCCGAGGTGGGAGGATCACGAGGTCGGGAGTTTGAGACCATCCTGGCCAACATGATGAAACCTGGTCTCTACTAAAAAAAATACAAAAATTAGCCGGGCGTGGTGGCGTGTGCCTGTAATCCCAGCTACTTAGGAGGCTGAGGCAGGAGAATCGATTGAACCTGGGAAACGGTTCAGTGAGCTGAGATCTCGCCACTGCACTCCAGCCTGGGAGACAGAGCAAGACTCCGTCTCAAAACAAAACAAAACAAAACAAAACAAAAATCGAAATGTGAGGGTCCATATTGCACGGCGAGAACTGCATGACTTTATTCTCCATGACAAACACAGGCCATTGACAGCCTCTGCCAGGTGGAGGCATTTCCCACGCCTTCCAAAATTGCCCTGATTGCAATTATCACGCAACTCTGTGAGCCACTGGTATAAGTCAGGGCTGGTACAGGGATTCATGCACCTGCCTTAATTCATAGCTCCCCAATCTCGCTCTCTCAACCCAGCAGGCCCTGAAAGGGTTCCAGGCTTGCAGACAGAGTGAGACCACAGCTCTCAGGTCACCACCTTGTTTTTTTTTTTTTTTTTGAGACGGAACTTCACTCTTGTCGCCCAGACTGGAGTATAGTGGCATGATCTCGGCTCACTGCAACCTCCACCTCCCAGGTTCAAGTGATTCTCCTGCCTCAGTCTCCCGAGTAGCTGGGATTACAGGCGAGGGCCACCACACCTGGCTAATTTTTGTATTTTTAATAGAGACAGGGTTTCACCATGTTGGCCATGCTGATCTCTAACTCCTGACCTCAAGTGATCCACCTGTCTCGGCCTCCCAAAGTGCTGGGATTACAGGTGTGAGCCACTGCTCCCAGCCACATGCATGTCTGATTGCCACTGTGATAGCACACTCAGGCAAGCGGACTGCCTCCTCTAATACCAGTCCAAGCCCAGGCTGGCAGAGCCAGCTTTTTCCTGACACGTACACAGCAATGGGGTTCTCCGCCCTGAGCAGGGAGGAGCCTCTGTCAACAACGCAGGAAGTATCTCTTTCTATGCTGCAGAGGTAGAGCAGATGGATGCAGGAGGGACGACCTCTTGGGCATTCTCATGTCAGAGTGAGCGGCCCAAGCATTCCGCATTCTCTCATCTTCCTGCCTTACCGAAATAGACAGCATTGCAGACACCAGTGTTGAGACTATCCAGGCCTGAAATTTGGTTCAATAAGTCAGACATGCCCCAGAGCATCATTGTACTGATTTGATGCTAAAACAGCCATGGGTTTGCTCTGGCTTCGCTGCTTGAACCTGGAGGGCAGGCTGAGCCCAGGAGCCTGAGGGTGAGCCTCACGTCTGTAGTCCCAGCACTTTGGGAGGCCGAGGTGGGCGGAATCACTTGAGCCCAAGAGTTCGAAACCAGCCTGGGCAACATGGCAAAACCCTGTCCCTACAAAAAATACAAAAATTAGCTGGGTGTGGTGGTGCATGCCTGTGGTCTCAGCTACTTGGGGGTGCTGAGATGGGAAGATCACTTGAGCCCAGGAGATCAGGTCTGCAGTGAGCTGTGATCGCACCACTACACTCCAGCCTGGGTGATAGAACGAGACCCTGTCTCAAAAAAAGGGGGGAGTTACACTAATATATGAATGCATATTTAATATAGATTAAGTGAATTGGAGTGAGTGGGCACCGATGGAGGAGGGAGGGGAGAAGGCACAGGAGTGCAGTGGGAAAGCTGATGAGAGATGAGCCTTGCTTGGACTGTTGGCAATGAAATGATGAGCAAGATTCATCCTCCAGGCACCAGATCAAGACCTTATATGCCCCTCCAGGAAGGGGCTAACTGCTCTTACTAGTTCCCTGGAGCCACCAACACAAAGTATTACATTGATGGTCTTTCTTTTTTTTTTTTTTTTAGACAGAGTTTTGCTCTCGTTGCCCAGGCTGGAGCGCAGTGGCACGGTCTTGGCCCGCTGCAACCTCCCTCTCCTGGGTTCAAGTGATTCATCCGCCACAGCTTCCCTAGTAGCTGGGATTACAGGTGCCCGCCACCACACCTGGATGACTTTTTGTATTTTTAGTAAAGACTGGGTTTCACCATGTTGGCCAGGCTGGTCTCGAACTCCTGACCTCATGTGATCCACCCACCTAGACCTCCCAAAGTGCTGGGATTATAAGCGTGAGCCACCAAGCCTGGCCCATTGATTGTCTTAAACAAAAGAACTCTATTGTCCCACAGTTCTGACAGCCAGAAGTCCAAGCCCAGAGCATCTGCAGGGCTGGCTCCTTTTGAGGCCCCCAGGGATAATCTGTTCATGCCTCTCCCCCAACTTCTGGTGGCCCACTGGCAATCTTTGGCGTTCCTTGGCTTGTAGAAGCATCACTTGAATCCCTGCTTTCATCTTCATATGGTATTGCCACTGCAGGCCTCTCTCTGTGAATCCACTTCCCTCTATTTTTTTGAGGCAGAGTCTCATTCTGTCTCCCAGGCTGGAGTGCAGTGGCGAGATCTCAGCTCACTGCAATCTGTGCCTTCTGGACTCAGACGATTCTCTTGCCTCAGCTTCCTGAGTAGCTGGGATTACAGGTATGTGCCACCATGCCCAGCTAATTTTTTGTATTTTTAGTAGAGACAGGGTTTCACCATGTTGGCCAAGCTGGTCTCGAACTCCTGACCTCAAGTGATCCACCCTCCTTGGCCTCCCAAAGTGCTGGGATTACAAGTGTGAGCCGCTGCACCCAGTTATTTTTTGTTCTTCTTCCTCTGAGACAGTCTTGCTTTGTCACCCACTCTGGAGTACAGTGGCATGATCTCAGCTCACTACAGCCTTCACCTCCTGGGCTCAGGTGATCCTCCTGCCTGAGCCTCCTGAGTAGCTGGGCCCACAGACGCATGCCAGTATATCCAGCTAATTTTTAAACTATTTGTAGAGACGGGGGCCTCGCCATGTTGCCCAGATTGGTTGCAAACTCTTGGCCTCAAGGGATTCCCTAGAGTGCTGGGATTACAGGTGCTAGCTTCTGTACCTGTAAATAAAATAAAATAATAAAATAAAATAAATAAAATAAATAAAATAAAATAAAAGCTTAAAAGTCCTAGAGGACTTTTGACTGGCCCTCAGTGCAGAGGACCAAGCTGGTTACACATCTCGGATCATTTCATTGCCAACAGTCCGAGCAAGGCTCATCTCTCATCAGCTCTCCCACCTCACTCCCGTGCCTTCTACCCTCCCTCCTCCATCAGTGCCCACTCACTCCAATTCACTTAATCTATGTTAAGTATGCATTCATATATTAATATTATATATTTTTTGAGCCAGGGTCTCATTCTGTCACCCAGGCTGTAGTGCAGTGGTGCGATCACAGCTCACTGTGGCCTCGATCTCCTGGGTGATCTTCCCATCTCAGTCCCCCAAGTAGCTGGGACCACAGGCACGCACCACCACACCCAGCTAATTTTTGTATTTTTTGTAGAGACAAGCTTCTACCATGTTGTCCAGGCTGGTCTCAAACTCCTGGGCTCAAGTGATTCCGCCCGCCTCAGACTCCCAAAGTGCTGGGACTACAGATGTGAGCCACTGCGCCCAGCCTTATTAATATAGTTTTGAAAGTTATCTTATGCTGTTTAATCTCTGTGTCTTAAATTTATATACATGAGTGTGTTCTGTGAATCTCATCTTTTCTGTTTCTATTCTTTTAGGTTTTGTTTGTTTGTTTTTTTTGACTCAGAGCCTCATGATGGCCCCATATAGACCATTCACATTTGTTGACCATGTTGTAGGTTACCAGGAGCCTCAGTAAATTCCAAAAGACTTGCCCGGCAGAGATTATGGTCTTTCATCATCATAAACATTAAAAATCAACAGTAGGCTGGGCACAATGATTCACGCCTGTAATCCCAGCACTTTGGGAGGCCGAGGCGCGCCGATCACGAGATCAGGAGTGCGAGACCATCCTGGCCAATACAGTGAAACCCCGTCTCTACTAAAAATACAAAAATTAGCTGGGTGTGGTGGCAGATGCCTGTAATCTCAGCTACTTGGGAGGCTGAGGCAGGAGAATCGCTGAACCCAGGAGGCAGGGGTTACAGTGAGTTGAGATCGTGCCACTGCACTCCAGCCTGGGCGACAGAGCTAGACTCCATCTCAAAAAAAAAAAGAAAAGAAAAAAGAAAAAGAAAAAAATAGCCAAGTATGGTTGTCGATGCCCATGGTCCCAGTTACTCTGGAGGCTGAGGCAGGAGAATAACTTGACCCAGGAGGCAGAGGTTATAGTGAGCTGAGATTGTGCCACTGTGCTCCAGCCTGCGTGACAGAGCTACACTCTGTCTCAAAAAAAGAAAGAGAGAAAGAAAGAAAGAAAGAAAGAAAGAAAGAAAGAAAAGAAAAGAAAAGAAAGAGAGAGAGAGAGAGAAAGAGAGAAAGAAAGGGAGAGAAAGGGAGAAAGAGAGAAAGAAGGAAAGAAAGAAAGAAAGAGAAAGAGAAAAAGAAAAAAATTAGCTAGGTATGGTGATGGGTGCCTGTAATCCCAGCTACTCGGGAGGCTGAAGCAGGAAAATTACTTGAACCCAGGAGGCGGAGGTTGCAGTGAGCTGAGATTGTGCCACTGCACTCCAGCCTGGGTGACAGATCAAGACTCCATCTCAAAAACAAACAAACAAAAATCAATAGCAAAAGACTAACAAACGCATCACAGAGGTGAACTCCCAAAAGGCTCAGACCTAAAAGTGAAACAAGAAACTACAAAACTAAGAGCCGAAAATGTAAGAGAGTCTCTCTGAGACTTCTGCACTGGGAAAGACTTTTTGAGCTGGATCCCCTGAACACAAACCATATGAAAAATAAGTTTTCTTTTTTTCTTTTTATTTTTTTAAAGATGGGGTTTCACCATGATGGCCAGGCTGGTCTTGAACTCCTGACCTCAGGTGATCGACCCACCTCGGCCTCCCAAAGTGCTAGGATTACAGGCGTGGGCCACCGCGCCCAGATGGAAAAATAAGTTTTCTATTCAACAAAGGGCACTGCTGAAACAGTTAACATATGAGAGTCTCCCTGGGGAAAAAAAAAAAAAAAAACCCTGCAATGTCTGACATTGACAAGGGATGAATATCCAAGAAACCCCCATAAATCAATAAGAAAATAACAAACAACCAGGCCAGGCGTGGCCTGTATTACAGGCTCATGCCTGTAATCCCAGCACTTTTGGAGGCTGAGGCGAGTGGATCACTTGAGGGCAGGAGTTTGAGACCAGCCTGGGTAATATGGCAAGCCTGTCTCTACAAAACAAACAAACAAACAAACAAAATGAGCCAGGTGTGGTGGCACATGCCTGTAGTCCCAGCTACTCAAGAGGCTGAGGTGAGAGAATTGCTTGAGCCCAGGAGATTGAGGCTGCAGTGAGCTGAGATTGCGCCACTGCACTCCAGCCTGGGTGACAGAGCTACACTCCATCTCAAAAAATAAATAAAATAGGGCTGGGCGTGGTGGCTCATGCCTGTAACCCCAGCACTTTGGGAGGCCGAGGTGGGTGGATCACAAGGTCAGGAGTTCAAGACCAGCCTGACCAATATAGTGAAACCCTGCCTCTAAAAAATAGATAAATAAATAAACAAAATAAAATAGCTTAAAATATATAAAGCATCAACTGACAGAATTATAAAAAGAAATGGACACATTCATAGGCTTAGTGAGATATTTACATGTATTAGTGATTAATATCTTTTTTTTTTTTGAAATGAAGTTTCGCTCTTGTTGCCCAGGCTGGAGTACAGTGGTGCAATCTCGGCTCACTGCAAACTCTGCTTCCGCAGTTCAAGAGATTCTCCTGCCTCAGACTCCCAAGTAGCTGGGATTACAGGTGTGCACCACCATTCCCGGCTAATTTTTTGTATCTTGTAGAGACAGGGTTTCACCATGTTGGTCAGGCTGGTCTTAAACTCCTGACCTCAGGTGATCCACTTGCCTTGGCCTCCCAAAGTGGAAGGATTACAGGTAGGAGCCACTACGCCTGGGCAATTAATATCTTAAGGAGAAAAAAATTTACATTAAGAATACAGGCCAGGCACGGTGGCTCAAGCCTGTAATCCCAGAACTTTGGGAGGCTGAGGCAGGTAGATCAACTGAAGCCAGGAGATTGAGACCAGCCTGGCCAACAAAGTGAAACCCCGTCTCCACTAAAAATACAAAAAATTAGCCTGGCGTGGTGGCATATGCCTATAATCCCAGCTACTCAGGAGGCTGAGGCACAAGAATCACTTGAAGCCAGAGATGCAGAGGTTGCAGTGAGCCACGATCCCACCATTGCATTCCAGCCTGGGTCATAGAGCGAGACCCTGTCTCAAAAAAAAAAACAATACCAAGGAATTAGGGAGGCAAAGGTGGTAGGATCACTTGAGGCCAGAAGTTCAAGACCAGTCTGGGAAACAAAGTGAGACCCCTTTCTCTACAAAAAAATTTTAAAATTAGCCAGGCATGGTGTCCCACACCTTGTGGTCACAGCAACTTGGGAGGCTGAGGCAGGAGGATGGCTTGAGCCAAGGAGGCTGAGGCTGCAGTGAGCTATGATTGCACCTCTGCACTCCAGCCTGGGTGACAGAGTGAGACCCTGTCTCAATAACAATAAAAATAATAAAAAGAAGAATAAATAAGAATAGAGAGGAATTAAACAAAACAGCTGTAAGGTTGATTTAACAAACACACGTATATATTGTTGCCCAGGCTGGAGTGCTCGGCTTACTACAACCTCTGCTTCCTGGGTTCAAGAGATTCTCGAACATGTGTATATATATCTATACATATATGTAGCTATATATATACACATATATATGTAGATATCTATAGATATACGTATAAATATATATATACACACACACACATTTCTGGTCCCAGAAGTGTAAAGGACATACATTTTTGTCAAGCACACATGACATGTTTGTAAGTCCATACATTAGTTCAATAAAACACATCTCAGTAAAAGCAAAGGAAAGCAAGGACAAAAACAGTCCAAGGCCAGTGAGGAGGCTGCAGCAGTGGTTCAAGTCACCTCTGACCGTGGCTCCTTTCTGTGTTAGGTTGGTGGAGGAGGGAAGAGGCTGGATGCTGGCTGCATTCTGAAGGCAGAGCTGACAAGTTTGCTACTGGTCTGGGCACCCATGGAGAAGGAAAAAAGAGCAGGCAAGGATGACAAGAAGAGATCTGGCCTGAGCACCTGGAAGGACGAATTTGCATTTCAGAGATGGAGGTGTCTGGGAGAGGGGGAGGGGCGAGTTGGGGTGGAGGAGGCTGGAGCTCCATTTGGAGGCATATTAAGAACAGGATGCCTGTTAGACCTACAAATGTCCAGTGGGGCCATCAGTGGGGCATGAATCTGGAAATCAGGGGGAGGTCTGGTCTGGAGATGAAGATTTAGAAATTACCATTCCAGTCTGGGCGCAGTGGCTCACGCCTATAATCCCAGTACTTTGGGAGGCCAAGGTGGGCGGATCACCTGAGGTCAGGAGTTTGAGACCAGCCTGGCCAATATGGTGAAACCCCATTTCTACTAAAAATGGAAAACTTAGCCACGCGTGGTGGCCGGCGCCTGTAATTCCAGCTACTCGGGAGGCTGAGACAAGAGAATCACTTGAACCCAAGAGGCGGAGGTTGCAGTGAGCCAAGATCTCGCTATTGTACTCCAGCCTGGGAGACAAGAGTGAGACTCAATCTCAAAAAAAAAAAAAAAAAGGAAGAAAGAAAAAATTACTGTTCTATAAAGGATGTAACATCATTGCTATGGGTTGGGTGTTTGACACCTCCAAACCTCATATTGAAATTTGCTTTTTTTTTTGGATACGGAGTCTCGCTCCATTGCCCAGGCTAGAGTGCAGTGGTTCACTGGAAACTCCTCCTCCCAGGTTCAAGTGATTCTCCTGCCTCAGCCTCCCGAGTAGCTGGGATTACAGACATGCACCAGCTAATTTTTGTATTTTTAGTAGAGACGGGGTTTCACCATGTTGGCCAGGCTGATCTCAAACTCCTGACCTTGTGATCCCCTCACCTGAGCCTCCCAAAGTGCTGAGATTACAGGCGTGAGCCACCACATCTGACCTCACGTTGGAATTTGATCCTCAAGTGGAGGTGGGGCCTAATGGGCGGTGTTTGGATCTTGGGTCAGATCTCTCATGAATAGATTAGTGTCTTCCTGGAATGGGCAGTGAGTTCTTATGTTCCCCAAGAGCTGGGTTGTTAAACAGCCTGACACTTCTCCCCCGTCTCTCTTGCTTCCTCTCTCACGATGTGATTTCCGCACACGCCAGCTCTCTTTCACCTTCCTCTAGAACTGGAAGCAGCACTTTGGGAGACCAGGGTGGATAGATAGCTTGAGCCCAGGAGGTTGAGACCAGCCTAGGCAACACAGTGAGACCTCATCTCTACCAAAGACGCCCTCACTAGTTACAATCGCCCAGTTTTGAACTTCCTAGCCATCAGAATCATAAGCCAAATAAAACGTATTTCTTTATAAATTACCCAGCCTCTGGCCGGGTGCCATGGCTCACACCTGTAATCCCAGCATTTTGGAAGGCTGAGGTGGGCGAATCACCTGAGGTCAGGAGTTCAAGACCAGCCTGACCAACATGATGAAACTCCATCTCTACTAAAAATACAAAAATTAGCTGGACACGGTGGTGGGCGCCTGTAATCCCAGCTACTTGGGAGGCTGAGGCAGGAGAATCACTTGAACCTGAAAGGTGGAGATTGTGGTGAACCGAGATCACGAAATCATGTCACTGCACTCCAGCCTGGGCAACAGAGTGAGATTCCGTCTGAAATAAATAATAAATAAATTAATAACCCAGCCTCGGGTATTTTTTTAACAGCAACACAAAATGGGCTATGACAGTCATTTAAAGCCTTAAGAAGGATGGGTGCGGTGGCTCACGCCTGTAATCCCAGCACTTTGGGAGGCTGAGGCAGGTGGATCATCAGGTCAGGAGTTCGAGACCAGCCTGGCCAACACAGTGAAACCCCGTCTCTACTAAAAATACAAAAAATTATCTGGGTGTGGTGGCACGCACCTGTAATCCCAGCTACTCGGGAGGCTGAGGCGGGAGAATCGCTTGAACACGGGAGGCAGAGGTTGTAATGAGCCGAGATCATGCCACCGCACTCCAGCCAGGGCAATAGTGTGAGACTCCAACTCAGAAAAAAAAAAAAAAAGGCCATAAGACTGGGTGGGATCCCTCAGGGAGGGAGTGTGGACAGAGAGGAGGTCTAAACACATGCTGATGTTTAGGGTCACGATGGTGGCAGAACTCTGAGAAGAGGTAGCCAGGGGGTAGGAAGAGAACCAAGGAGAGGAGAGGCCAAGACACCAAGAGAAGAGAGTTTCAAGGAGGAAGCGACCTTCTCTGTCAAACACGACAGCTGAATGGGAGGAGCGCAGACAACCGGCAGGTGATGGATGACCTTGCCCCGAGCAGCTTCCCTAGAGTGTTGAGAAGAAGAATCTGTCTGGAGGGAGTTCCAGAGAAACAGGAGAACAAATGCAGACATTATTCGCTGGCTGGGGCGTGCAAGGTCAAGAGGGGAACTGGCTTTCTTGTGTTTTTAAGATGGGAACTAGGCCAGGCCCTGTGCCTCTCCTAGTTATCCTAACACTTTGGGAGGCCAAGGCAGGAGGATCACTTGAAGCCAGGAGTTTGAGACCAGCCTGGGTAACATAGTGAGACACCCCCCCATCTCTACAAAAAATAAAATAATTATCCAGACATGGTGGTGTACCCCTGTGGTCCCAGCTACTTGGGAGGTTGAAGTGGGAGGATTGCTTGGGCCTGGGAGTTCAAGGCTACAGTGAGCTATGGTCACACCACTGCCCTGCAGCCTGGGTGACAGAGCAAAACCCTGTCTCTACAAACAGAAACAAAAACAGGAACCAAACATGGAAAATATGCTAAAAGAAGCATCCAGTGGCAGAAGGAAATCCCAGTAACACTGATCCTGTCTTTACTTAAAATTGTGACATTATGTTTATTATAGATGTTTTGTGGTGATTTTATGTGTTAAATACAGCAGTAAAATATGAATTATTAACTTATCCACAAAAATGGAGGCTGATTAGTAAAATTTGTGGTGCTTCTTTAGATATTATATCTGAGACCCTGGTGGAAGAAGTATTAAAAGGAGAAAATGGCTGGGCGCAGTGGCTCACATCTGTAATCCCAGCACTTTGGGAAGCCAAGGTGGGTGGATCACTTGAGGCCAGGAGTTCGAGCCCAGCCTGACCAACATGGTGAAACCCTACCTCTACTAAAAAACAGAAAAATTAGTCAGGCATGGTGGTGCAGGCCTGTAATTCCAGCTACTTGGGAGGCTGAGGCAGAAGAATCACTTGAACCCAGGAGGTGGAGGTTGCAGTGAGCCAAGACTGCGCCACTGCACTCCAACCTCAGTGACAGAGCAAGACCCCATCCTGCCTCAAAAAATAAAAATAAAAAAGGAGAAAATGGAATTTTTGAGGGGGTTTTCCTGGTATAAACAGGAACTGGGGATGGGCGCCTGGGTCTGGCAACCTAGAAGGGACACAGGGTGTATCATGATTGGCAGGAGCAACCGCAGGCTGACAGGGACCTTCCCAGGCTCTTCTCCAGCTGTGCACCGTCCCTGCCCTTCTCCAGCTGCCTGGCACGGTTGAACATGGTGTTGTCATGAGGTCTTATAAGAGCTGCTGTGGACACTGCTGGGGAGAGTGGCCACACAGGAGCCCAGCAGGGAAGAGTCATTCTAGAATTAACCCACAGAACTGGCTAAGGAGGAACAAACAAGGAAGGCAGTCGTTGCCGTGGCAACATTATGGTTTACTGGATGAACGAAAGGTGATTTTTATGGATGACTGGGTAATTGACCATCGCCCATAGCCAGCAGGCGGCGTTAGCAGGGGACAGAGCTCCCCCTGGTGGGCCTGGGTGGCAAAGATGGCTCAGCTCAGATGATGCTGTGGGTGCTGGGAGCACAGGTGTGCCCAGCAACTGGGAGCAGGCGGAGGAAGAGGAGCTAGCAGGGCAGAGGGGAGTGGGCAGGGGAGGAGGGGATGATGGGGGGTCGACCTAGAGAGGTGTGAGTTTTGAAAACGGAGTGATCACAGCTTCAAATGTCAGAGAGGTTTATGGGATAAAGGGTAAAAAGAGGCTACCTGGGCTGCCACACAGGTGTTGCTATCACGCGGCATCGATCCTGAGGCCTTGGCACTGGAGACGAGGGATGGGTCTAAGATTATAATTTTCCTTTTTTTTTTTTTTTGAGATAGAATCTCACTCAGTTGCTCAGGCTGGAGTGCAGTGGTGTGATCTTGGCTCACTGCAACCACTGTCCCCCAGGTTCAAGCAATTCTTCTGCCTCAGCCTCCCTAGTAGCTGAGGCAGGAGACCTCCCTAGGACAACAGGCATGCACCACCACGCCTGGCCAATTTTTGTATTTTTAGCAGAGATGGGGTTTCACCATGTTGGCCAGGCTGGTCTTGAACTCCTGGCCTCAAGTGATCCACCCGTCTCAGCCTCCCAAAGTGCTGGGATTACTGAACTTGGTGTCTTCCTTCCTTCCTTCCTTCCTTCCTTCCTTCCTTCCTTCCTTCCTTCCTTCCTTCCTTCCTTCCTTCCTTCCTCCTTCCTTCCTTCCCTCCCTCCCTCCTTCCTTCCTTCCTTTCTTCCTTCCTTTCTCTCTTTCTTTCTTTCTCTCTCTCCCTCTCCTTCCCTCTCTCCCTCCTTCCTTCCTTCCTTTCTTCCCTTCTTTCTTTGTCTTTTTTTGGAGATGGAGTCTCTCTATATTGCCCAGACAAGTCTCAAGCTCCTGACCTCAAGCTATCTTCCTTCCTTGACCTCCAAAGTGCTGAGATTATAGGCATGCGCTATCACACTCAGCCTAATTTTACTTTTAAATGAATATTATATAATCATTTTATTTCAAACCATTTTGTGGCATAGCTACCTTCAGGATGTAGTGATTCCCAGGCTGGGATGCAATGGCACGATCATAGCTCATTGCAAGCTAGAACCCCTGAGCTTAAGCAATCTTCCCATCTGAGCCTTCCAAGTCGCTCAGATTACGTGCATCTGCTAATTATTATTATTGTAAAGATGGGGTCTCACTATGTTGCCCAGGCTGGTCTCCAACTTTTGGCCTCAAGTGATTCTCCTGCTTCAGCCTCCCAAAGCACTGGGATTACAAGTGTAGCCACTGTGCCTAGTGGAGAGTGGTTCTTTTAAATGATACTTATCTGGGATGCAAATACTGCTAAGTATTATGTCAGACTTGCATGTGTAGGAGAAACCAGAGGGAGCTCAGCAGAAAGTAAACAAAAGCTGAGGGAGTATAGCTGGACTCCAGGCGTGCTCTCCTTCCCACACACGTCACCTGGCAGAGGGTGGGAGCCTTAAGGGCTCCAGCTGTTTGAGCACAACCTCTGCCCAAACAATTAACTAACACACTATGTAGACACAGGAGAAACTCCAAAGTCAGACTGAAAAAACTAAGAATAGAAAACCCAAGCAGAGAGCATACACCATTGGAGAGACAAAACTCATAGCTTAGATGTAGTGAAGTATCCTAGTCCATTTTCTGTTGCTATAGCTGAATACCACAGACTGACTACTTTATAAAGAATAGAATCTATTTAGCTCACAGTTCTCGAGGCTGGGAAATCCAAGAGCATGGTGTCAGCATCTGGTGAGGACCTTCTTGCTGCATCATGACCTGGCAGAGTGCATCACAGGGTGAAAGGGCAATAGTGTTCATGTCCACTCAGGTCTCTCTTCCTCGTCTTATAAAGCCATTAGTCCTGTCATTAGGGCCCCACCTGATGACTTTATCTAATCCTAATTACATCCCGAATGCTCCACCTCCAATCAGCAAATGAATTTGGGAATTCGGTCTCCAATACATGAAGTTTAGGGGGAACACAATCAAACCATAGCACCAAGTTACTAAAAAACAGCAACAACAGCTCTTAACAAAAAGTTATAAGATATGCAAAGACGTAGGAAACTGTGCTCCAATCTCAGGGAAAAAAAAAAGTAGTCAATAGAGTGGGGCCAGACATAAAATTTAGCAAATAGTGTTATGTGATGCTTAACAATGGGAATACAGCCTTAGAAATGCATCATTAGGTGATTTCCTTGTGCAAACATCATAGGGTATACTTACAAAAACCTAGATTGCATAGCCTGTTACACACAGGCATGAGCCACAGCACTGGCAGTTTTTTGTTTTTGTTTTTTTAACTAAATGGCCAATGATCTATTTTCCTTAACATCAAATGGAGATAACGTAGTGAAAAAAGCTGTTTCTGTGGAAATACTCCCTGTCTCTTTTAAAAACATGCCTAAGCAGCTGAGTGAGGTGGCTCATGCCTGTAATCCCAGCACTTTGGGAGGCCGAGGCAGGTAGATCAGGAGGTCAGGAGAATGACACCATCCTGGCCAACGTGGTGAAACCCCATCTCTACTAAAATACAAAAAATTAGCCGGGCATGGTGGTGTGCACCTGTAGTCCCAGCTATGGGAGGCTGAGGCAGGGGAATCAGTTGAACCCAGGAGGTGGAGGTTGCAGTGAGATCTCGACACCGCACTCCAGCCTGGCGACAGAGCGAGACTCCATAACAACAACAAAAATCACGCCCGTTTAACTCCCATCTTTATATGTCCACAAACAATAGAACTTTATATTCCAGTAGACAATAGAACTACAAAATTTGACTGCTGTGTTTTACTTGTCCTTGCTGTTTAACAAAAACAGATAACAAAAAATTCCTACATATCTTGTTTGGAGTACTTCAATGTTTTTCATTTGCCATTGTAAAACTAAAGATAACTTTATAACTTTAAAAAAATGTAGCTGCCGGCCGGGCGCGGTGGCTCAAGCCTGTAATCCCAGCACTTTGGGAGGCCGAGGAGGGCGGATCACGAGGTCAAGAGATCGAGACCATCCTGGTCAACATGGTGAAACCCCGTCTCTACTAAAAATACAAAAATTAGCTGGGCATGGTGGCACGTGCCTGTAGTCCCAGCTACTCGGGAGGCTGAGGCAGGAGAATTGCTTGAAGCCGGGAGGCGGAGGTTGCGGTGAGCCGAGATCGCGCCATTGCACTCCAGCCTGGGTAACAAGAGCGAAACTCCGTCTCAAAAAAAAAAAAAAAAAATGTAGCTGTTACATATATGGCAAGTATGTCTTTAAGTAGCGATAAATTTTTTTTTTTAATGTGTCCTAGGTAAGCTTCTCTTCAAGTCAAGCATCTTGTTGTCTAGATAAATGTCTCATTTAATTTTTTTTAAATTAAAGCTAAAATAAAGACTTTTCGACCAGGTCTGGTGACTCAGGCCTGTCATCCCAGCACTTTGGGCGGCCGAGGCGGGTGGATCACCTGAGGTCAAGAGTTCGAGACCAGCCTGGCCAACACAGTGAAACCTTGTCTCTACTAAAAATACAAAACATTAGCCAGGTGTGGTGGCAGGCACCTGTAATCCCAGCTAATTGGGAGGCTGAGGCAGGAGAATCACTTGAATCCTAGGGGAGGAGGTTTCAGTGAGCCAAGATCGTGCCATTGCACTACAGTGTGGGCAACAGAGTAAAAACTTCATCTCAAAAAAAAAAAAAAAGACTTTCCCAGATAAATGCAAACCAAGAGAATCTGTTGCTAGTGTACCTGTCCCATAAGAAATGCAGAAGGAAGTCTTTCAGACTGAGAAGAAAGAAGAGTAGACCGTGCATCTAAATTATAGGAAGGGGTGGAGAGTACTAGAAATTGTAAATAGATGGGTGAATACAAAAACTTGAACTGTACATCGTCCCTTTGATTTAAGAATTGAATTAGTTAATAATTTGTAAAATGCCATAGTGGTGTGTTCTAACATATATATGTAATAGATTTGACAAAAATAGAAGAAATGGAGGAACTCATGGTACGCTTTGGTTTGTGTTTTGTCTTTTTTTTTTTTTGAGATAGAGTCTTGCTTTATCACCAGGCACCAGGCTGGAGTGCAGTGGCACAATCTCGGCCCACTGCAACGTCTGCCTCCCGGGTTCAAGCAATTCTCCTGCCTCAGCCTCCCAATTATCTGGGATTACAGGCACGTGCCACCATGCTCAACTAATTTTTGTATTTTTTTAGTAGAGATGGAGTTTCACCATGTTGGCCAGGATGGTCTTGGTCTCTTGACCTCGTGATCCACCTGCCTTGGCCTTCCAAAGTGCTGGGATTACAGGCGTGAGCCACCGGGCCCGGCCTGTCTTGTTTTGTTTTTGAGACAGGGTGCTCTGTGGCCCAGGCTCAAGTACAGTGACGTGACCATGACTCACTGGAGCCTCGACCTCCTTGGCTCAAGTGACCCTCCAGACTCAGCTCCCCAAGTGGCTGGGATTACAGGCATGAGCCACCACGCCCAACCAATAATGCTACGTTGGTGTATTTTATTGAATTTAGGTTAATATTAATTTGAAATAGATTCTGATAAGTTTAAGATGTATATTAAAACCCTTAGGGCATCCTGAGAAATAATTTTTTTAATATAGCAATAGTGAAATTAAAATAATACACCAAAAACATTTTAGCATAAAACAAGGCAATAAAGAAGGAACAGGGTAACAAAAAAGATGTTCACAAATAGAAAACAAATAGCAAAATAAAAGAAATAAATCCAATTATGTCAATAATTACATTAAACCTGAACGAAGTAAACAAACATGGTCAGACTGGATAAAAAAGTAAGATTCAACTATATGCTCTCTAAGAAACCCATGTGAGACTCAAAAGCACAAATAGGCTGATAATAAAAGCAGGGAGAAGTATATACCACGTAAATAGTGATTATAAGAAAGTTGGAGGGGCTGAATTAACATCTTAATATGCTACTATATTAGAAGAGAAATATTCTTAGAGACAAAGAGGGACATTTTATAATGAAAAAATGTATAAAATATATAAATGACAAATCACATAAATGTATTAAATTATCACATGTACCCCAAAAGTATAAACATCTCTTACGCATCAGTAAGAATCTTTTAATATGGAGATGAGGTCTTGCTATCTTGTCCAGGCTGGCCTCAAACTCTTGGGTTCAAGCAATCTTCCTGCCTCAACCTTCCAAAGTGCTGGGATTACAGGTGTGAGCCAGCATGCCCAACCAACAAATAAAATTTTAAACATTACAAATGTATAGGCAACTAACAATAAACTGCAAAATTCATAAAGCAAAAACTGACAGAACTGAAAGAAGAAAAAGATAATTCAGCCATTGTGGTTGAAAATGTTGATACTCTGTCAGTAATCGATGGACCAATTAGATAGAAAAATCAGTTAGAATATAGAACACTTGAATGACACTATCAACCAATTTGACGTAACAGACATACAACATTCCATTTAACAACAACAGAATACACATTTTTTTTCAAACACACAAAGAGCATTGTCCAGAATAGACCATATGCTAACCCATAAAACAAACCTCAATAAACTTAAAAGGACTGAAATCATATGATACATTTTTTCTCATAACAACAAATTAAATTAGCAACTCACAACAGGAAGAAATGTGGGGACTTGTACAGCTTATGAGAACCAAGCATGTGTGTTTCTCTCCAATTTGATATTCAGTGACTTCATATTAATAACTTGAAATCAGCCGGGCACGGTGGCTCACGCCTGTAATCCTAGCACTTTGGGAAGCTGAGGTGGGTGGAACACTTGAGATCAGGAGTTCGAGACCAGCCTGGCTAACATGGTGAAATCCCGTCTCTACTAAAAATACAAAAAATTAGCCAGGCATGGTGGCTCACGCCTGTAATCCCAGCTACTCTGGAGGCTGAGTCAGGAGAATCACTTGACACTGGGAGGCAGAGGTTGCAGTGAGCTGAGGTCATGCCATTGCACTCCAGCCTGGGTGCCAGAGCAAAACTTGTCTTGAAAAATAATAATTGGCCTGGCGTGGTGGCTCACGCCTGTAATCCAAACACTTTGGAGGCCAAGGCAGGCTGATCACCTGAGGCCGGGAGTTCAAGACCAGCCTGACCAACATGGTGAAATCCCGACTTAAAAAAAAAAAAAAGAAAAAAAAATAATAATTACTTGAAATCAACCATCAAAGAACATTCTGAAAGCCTCCAAAGGGTACTGGATCCTGAGAGCTCATTGTTTAGCACTTTGGGAGGCTGAGGCAGGAGGACTACCTGAGGCCAGGAGTTTGAGACCAGGCTGCCTAACACCGAGAGACCCTGTCTCAATAAGAAATAATAATAAATAAATTAAAAAAACAAAAAAGAATTTTGTGGGCTAGTTGTTTAAAGGTGGTGGTGTGCATGATGACATCAGCCATGGTGGGAGTATTTACACCAAATTTACATTATGGAAATTGGCAAAACTACATATAAATGGGGGTTTGAAGGGGAGGAGACACTTTACTAGCATATTACTAAATAGTTAAGTAAATTATGGCAGATAATTTATGCAGCCATTAATACTAAAAACTAAAATGAATGTGTAAAAACAGAAAAGATTTTGTCTGCTGGGTGTGGTGGCTTATGCTTGTAATCCCAGCACTTTGGGAGGATGAGGAGGGCAGATCACCCGAGCTCAGCAGTTTGAGACCAGCCTGGCCAACACAGTGAAAAAAAATTTTTAATGGCTCTACAAAAAATACAAAAATTGGGCTGGGCGTGGTGGCTCATGCCTGTAATCCCAGCACTTTGGGAAGCCGAGGCAGGTGGATCTCGAGGTCAAGAGATCGAGACCATCCTGGCCAACATGGTGAAACCCCGTCTCTACTAAAAATACAAACCTTAGCCGGGCATGGTGGTGCACGCCTGTAGTCCCAGCTACTCGGGAGACTGAGGCAGGAGAATTGCTTGAACCTGGAAGGTAAAGGCTGCAGTGAGCAGAGATCGTGCCACTGCACTCCAGCCTGGCTACAGAGCAAGATTCCATCTCAAAAAAAAAAAAAAACAAAAAAACAAAAATTAAGTGGGTGTGGTGGCATGTGCCTGTAATCCCAGCTAGCTGGGAGGCTGAGGCAGGAGAATTGTTTGAGCCTGGGAGGAGGAGGTTGCAGTGAACTGAGATCACGACACTGCACTCCAGCTTGGGCAACAGAGCAAGATCTTGTCAAAAAAAAAAAAAAAAAAGAAAAGAAAAAATATTTTTTCAAGTGACAACATTACAACAATTCTAGTTAGAGATCTAACGGGCTTTTGGGATTCATGGATGGAGCTGCCTGCCATTCTACGAAATAGACGGAGAGCTTGCACTGCAGTGGAGAACAGTGAGTTTTGTAAGGAAGGAACAATGAAACAGAAGAATAGAAAAGCAAGCTAAGTGGTTAACCTTAGGTTACTTCATGTTGCTTTTTTGGAAGGTTAAAGCAGCAGGGACTTCCTTATTAGGTTCACTCAAGTAGACTGGAATCTCCTGTTTTCAAGAAAAACTGGTCTGTTTGGGAATCCATCTGCTTCCTCAAACTCTGGGTTTGATGATGTAGCGTTTAGCACGAGTGACTCCATTTTGGTTTGGTCTGGTTGGCAGGAGTCTGATACAGTAGCTCGGTCCACACAGTAGACTCCCATACTTTTGCTTGTTTGTTTTTATTTATTATTATTATTTTTGTGAGACAGAATCTCGCTCTATGGCCCAGAGTGCAGTGGTGCAATCTTGGCTGTCTGCAACCTCTGCCTCCTGGGTTCAAGCGATTCTTCTGGCTCAGCCTCCTGAGTAGCTGGGATTATAGGAGTGTGCTACCATGCTCAGCTAATTTTTATATTTTTAGTAGAGATGAGGTTTTGCCATGTTGGCCAGGGTAGTCTCGAACTCCTGACATCAGGTGATCTGCCCACCTTGGCCTTCCAAAGTGCTGGGACTACAGGCACGAGCCACCGCCTGTCCTGTTTATTTTTAGTTTATTTTTATTTTAGATGAGGTCTCCCTATGTTACCCAAGCTGGTCCTGAACTCTGGGGCTCAAGCGATCCTCCCACCTCAGCCTCCTAAGTAGCTAGAACCACAGACGCATAGTTTTTTTTAATGACTTGTGACACAGTCCCAGGAGGTCCTGAGAACATGTGCTCTCTTTCTAATTTTTTCTTTTTTCAGTAGAGACAGGGTGTCTCAGTATGTTGCCCAGGCTGGTCTCGAACTCCTGACCTCATGATCCACCCGTCTTGGCCTCCCAAAGTGCCAGGATTACAGGCATGAGCCACTGCTCATGTTTTTGAATTTTTGGTGGAGACTGGATCTCACCATATTGCCCAGGCTTGAACTCCTGGGGTCAAGCGATCCCCATGCCTTCTTTAAACTCATCTCATTGATGCCTCCTCCAGGAAGCCTGTGCTGTTCCCTCAGCTTGAGGCTTCTTATCCAATCCCCCAAAGGCTTTTCTACAGCTCAGCAAAGGTTTGTGAAATGAAAAGCCTCACCTGCCTGCGGTGTAAGCAAAGCTTCAGGACCGGCCTGAGGCCATGCGTCTAGTTACCCTGGTCTCTGAATCACAGATGAGCTCTCATGTCTTCGCACTAATAAACCCTGTGACCCTCCATCCTCTACTCAGAGAACCCGTCCTCAGGCAGTTCCCTGTTTGTGACACACACAGCCCTGAGGCTGGGCTAACAGGCAGACCAGGCTGGTGGACTCCAGCCCAAGCCTGCCCGCTGCTGCCGGGGTGGGGGCCTCCGAGAGAGAGGACAGGGCCGGCTGTGGAGGAAGGCGGGGCCTGAGGCTGCTTGAGGCGAGTCGGTGTGTCTCTGGCTGGGACGGAAGTTGCACAAGTGCGATTAGTTTCAGTTTTGTTTCTTTTTCAGGCACCCAGCAACAGCGGCCTTCAGGCCCCAAGCCCCCGCGCCATCCTAAAGGCCAAGATCAACTCTGGCTAGGTAAGGGGTGGGGGGCGGCACAGCTATAGGAAGGGCTGAGCTGAAGGGAGTAGGGGGAGGGGAGTGGAGAGAGAGCTCGGGAGGAGGAGGAAGGGAGGGGAGCTGGAGGAAGGGAGGCGAGCTGGGGAAAGAGGCACCCGGAAGGCAGGAGGAGAGGCCAGGAGGGAAGCCGCACCCGCCCCCTCCCGCCAGGTCTGAGGCTCCCCGCAAGAAAGACCCCGTCTCACCTTCTGAGGTCTCCTCCCAGCCCCAGGAAAGGGGACATTCCACCAAGTTTGCCCAACAAGTAGGTCTCAGCCACTGTGCCAGGAGCTCAGGAGTCCCTCCCTCCAGAGGTTTCTGGAACGCATTCAGCAGGAAAAGCGAAAAGAACAGGACTCCAGGAGATAAGCCAAGGCCAAGTCCATCCGAGGGTGAGCCAGCAGCGGGAAGAGGACCGGCCCTTCCCCTAGATCTTCCTTCTGCCCACTCCAGAATCCACTTTAGAAACTGCTGGATGCAGGAAGTGCGGCCTTCACCACTCGCAATGCTAACCTGGGTCTGGAAGAAGACAGGTGTACTGCCAGGCGCAGTGGTTCATGCCTGTAATCCTAATGCTTTGGGAGGCCGAGAGGGGAGGATTGCTTGAGGCCAGGAGTTGGAGACCAGCCTGGGCAACATAGTGAGACTCTATCTCTACAAAAAGTAGACGTTTTTTTAAAATGGGCTAGGTGGCCAGGTGTGGTGGCTCACGCCTGTAATCCCAGCACTTTGGGAGACTGAGGCAGGTGGATCACCTGAGGTCAGGAGTTCAAGACCAGCCTGGCCAACATGGCGAAACCCCATTTCTACTAAACATACAAAAATTAGCGGGGCATGATGGCATGTGTCTGTAATCACTGCACTCCAGCCTGGGCAACAGAGTGAGACTGTCTCAAAAAAAAAAAAAAAGGGCTGGACATGGTGGCACATGCTTGTACTCCCAGCTACTTGAGAGGATTGAGTCCGGGAGTTTGAGCTGTGATCACGTCACTGCACTCCAGCCTGGGTGACAGAGGGTGACCCTATTGGTGAAAAGTAAATAAAATATAAAGAAGGCAGGTGTATGGGGTTGGGGGATTAAAGCCCCCTAAAATACTGCAAGATCCTACCCCGATTGCCAGAATCTAGGCATCTCTTCCCACTAGGGTCCCCATCTGTGTCCTTACTGTTCTTCCCTTGCACCCCAGCACCCCATACAGCAGGGCCCCGGTACCTGTGCACACAGGAGGGCTTGCCCCCCATTTGCCACCAGGCCTGTGGACTGGGGACACTGAGGATTCGATTACTAGCTAAGGCTAGGGACACCTGGTCTTGTCATTTCTCACAGGTCTAACCCAACAAGCAGCAGTGACATCTTCACGTTTGCTGGATGTATACACGGAAGAGGAGGAGGAGGAGGAGGGCAGCTGCTTAGCTCAAGAGCTAGTGGTCCAAGGCCTCAGAGGACTAGAAGGAAATTCCTGGCCATTCAGGTGAGACCTCGGGTTTCCTCCCAGCCATTCAGGTCAGCCCCTAGCTCTGGGGATCCCATGGGGCTTGAGGACCGGGGTGGAGGCTGGAGGGTGAGCTGGTGAAAGTGTGTTCTCACCTGTGATCCTGACGCCTCTGCCTGCAGCATGGTTTCCCATGGGTCCTCGCCCTCCCTCCTAGAGGCCCTGAGCAGCGACTTCCTGGCCTGTAAAATCTGCCTGGAGCAGCTGCGGGCACCCAAGACCCTGCCCTGCCTGCATACCTACTGCCAGGACTGCCTGGGCCAGCTGGCCGATGGCGGCCACATCCGCTGCCCCGAGTGCCGTGAGACCGTGCCCGTGCCGCCCGAGGGCGTGGCCGCCTTCAAGACCAACTTCTTCGTCAATGGACTGCTGGACCTGGTGAAGGCCCGGGCCTGTGGAGACCTGCGTGCCGGGAAGCCAGCCTGTGCCCTATGTCCCCTGGTGGGGGGCACCAGTGCCGGAGGGCCGGCCACGGCCCGGTGCCTGGACTGTGCCGACGATTTGTGCCAGGCCTGTGCTGATGGGCACCGCTGTACCCGCCAGACCCACTCCCACCGCGTGGTGGACCTGGTGGGCTACAGAGCGGGGTGGTATGACGAGGAGGCCCGGGAGCGCCAGGCGGCCCAGTGTCCCCAGCACCCCGGGGAAGCACTGCGCTTCCTGTGCCAGCCCTGCTCGCAGCTGCTGTGCAGGGAGTGCCGCCTGGACCCCCACCTGGATCACCCCTGCCTGCCCCTGGCCGAGGCTGTTCGTGCCCGGAGGCCGGGCCTGGAGGAGCTGCTGGCCGGTGTGGACAGTAACCTGCTAGAGCTGGAGGCAGAGCGGAGGGCGGAGAAGGAAGCGCTGACTCGGCTGCGGGAGCAGGCGGCCCGGGTGGGGACACAGGTGGAGGAGGCGGCGGAGGGCGTCCTCCGAGCCCTGCTGGCCCAGAAGCAGGAGGTGCTGGGGCGGCTGCGAGCCCACGTGGAGGCTGCCGAAGAGGCTGCTCGGGAGAGGCTGGCGGAGCTCGAGAGCCGGGAGCAGGTGGCCAGGGCGGCGGCCGCCTTCGCCCGCCGGGTACTCAGCCTGGGGCGAGAGGCTGAGATCCTTTCCCTGGAAGGGGCGATTGCGCAGCGGCTCCGGCAGCTGCAGGGCTGCCCCTCGGCACGGGGGCCGGCGCCCTGCCTGGTCCCGCAGCTGGAGCTCCATCCCGGGCTCCTGGACAAGAACTGCCACCTGCTTTGGCTGTCCTTCGAGGAGCGGCAGCCTCAGAAGGACGGTGGGAAGGATGGAGCCGGCACGCAGGGAGGTGAGGACAGCCAGAGCCGGAGGGAGGAGGCGGCGAAGACGGAGAGACAGGGCGGGACCCAGCCCCAGGCCAGAGATGAAGCCCAGACATCCCGAGAAGACAAAGCACAAACGCCCCGAGAAGATGGAGCCCAGACCTTGGAAGAGGACAGAGCCCAGACGCCCCTCGAGGATGGAGGACCGCAGCCCCAGAGGGGTGGCAGATCCAACAAGAAGAGAAAGTTCAAAGGCAGGCTCAAGTCAGTTTCCCGGGAGCCCAGCCCAGCCCTGGGGCTGAACCTGGACGGCTCTGGCCTCCTCCCCAGGCCCATCTTTTCCTGCAGTTTCCCCACACGGATGCCTGGAGACAAGAGGTCCCCCCGGATCACCGGGCTCTGTCCCTTTGGTCCCCGGGAGATCCTGGTGGCAGATGAGCAGAACCGGGTGCTGAAACGCTTCTCCCTCAATGGCGACTACAAGGGCACCGTGCCTGTCCCTGAGGGCTGCTCTCCTTGCAGCGTGGCGGCCCTGCAGAGCGCTGTGGCCTTCTCTGCAAGTGCACGGCTCTATCTCATCAGCCCCGATGGTGAGGTGCAGTGGCGCCGGGCCCTGAGCCTCTCCCAGGCCAGCCACGCCGTGGCCGCGCTGCCGAGTGGGGACCGCGTGGCTGTCAGCGTGGCGGGCCATGTGGAGGTGTACAATATGGAAGGCAGCCTGGCCACCCGGTTCATCCCTGGGGGCAAGGCCAGCCGGGGCCTGCGGGCGCTGGTGTTTCTGACCACCAGCCCCCAGGGGCATTTTGTGGGGTCAGATTGGCAGCAGAATAGTGTGGTAATCTGTGACGGGCTGGGCCAGGTAGTTGGGGAGTACAAGGGGCCAGGCCTGCACGGCTGCCAGCCAGGCTCCGTGTCTGTGGATAAGAAGGGCTACATCTTCCTGACCATTCGAGAAGTCAACAAGGTGGTGATCCTGGACCCGAAGGGGTCGCTCCTTGGAGACTTCCTGACAGCCTACCACGGCCTGGAAAAGCCCCGGGTTACCACCATGGTGGATGGCAGGTACCTGGTTGTATCCCTCAGTAATGGGACCATCCATGTCTTTCGGGTCCGTTCTTCGGACAGTTAAAGAGTCTGGGACTAGGGTGGGGAGGAGGGGGGAGGGAGGGGCAGGAGGGAGGCAGAGCTGTCTGTGGGAGAGGACATTTTCCTGAAGGGCAGGGGTTGGCAACTTTTCAACATGACATGCCAAACTGCTAACCCGTCTTCCAGTGGGTGAGAATAGGGACCAAGCGTGGTGGTGTGACTTTAACTCTCAGAAGCAGAGGAGGCAGGTGGCTGGGTGGGGGGGATGCTGGGGGTTCACCTGCCTCTTGCCCTTTGTGGGTGGCTGCTGCCACTGCCGCCACTGCTATATAGTTTAAGTTTCTGAGGTTTGTGAGCCTGTCCTGATTTGCATTCTTCAAAAGCATTCCTGATAGAGTAGCTGAGGGAGAGTCTTGGGGGTCAAGAAGGGCCCAGGGTGGGTCAGGCATGTGCATTATGGAACAGAGCTCTGACCCCCTCGGACTGGCACAGGGTTCTACAGAGTCAGAGGAGGCCTGAGATGTCGAATGGGCA
>PVKV010008595.1:0-86813 GCA_004027835.1 Alouatta palliata
AATAATAATTTTGTGCAAAGTAAAGATAGAATGTATTCTGCAAAATGTCATCAATTTATGTTGACAACACTCATATTTTTAAAAAGCAAGGCTGTAATGACTAACTTTTAAATATCCAATTCTTATATGTTACTTCACAATAGTAGTGGTTTAAATATTAATTTGTAATTTAGCTTGTTATGAAATTGGTATAAAAATGTAAGAGGCAGAATTATATAGCGAAAAGTATGTCAGACAAGATTAAGTTTTAGCTCTATCATTGACTATAAAATACTGGGCTTCTGATAGTCTGTCACTGGCAACTCACCTTGAGAAAAGTTTTCCATGAAATCTTCTCATAGCATTGCACAGGGTTCCTGAAGTAATCCTGAAGTGACCAGAATTTTCGATACAGGTTGTAATCAATTGGAATAGAGCTAATAAAATAAATGTTATATTAAATAAATCATTTAAAACCTTTTACAAACATCTAAATATCCTTAACTTAACTTTGGTCAAAAACCCTTTTCACAATCTAATAAAATTTGTCAGAAAAGTACACATTTACAAATATATGAACTTTTACAAATCATTTTAGGGAACTTATAGACCCCAATAGACACTCTTTATCTACATTGGTAGAGCCCCTGAATTTTGGCAGGACACATGGTTATTCAGAATTAAAGATTATGCTTCCCAACCAGTCTTGCTGCTAGTATGGCCATATGCCAATCAGTTGGGAGTAGAAGTGATATGTGCAACTTTTGGGCCATATTTTACCACTGGCCTTTTCCTCTTCCTGCTGGCTAGAATGCCGATTGAGAGTGAGCCACTTTGCACTACAGAAAAAAGGGCAAACACCAAGAGATGACGGAACAAGAAGGTAGAAGAAATCTGAGTCTAGACAATCTCACTGAGAAGCATTCCTTACCAGCCTTGGACTGCCTGCTTCTGGACTTTGATAAGCGGGGAGAAAAAATAAATTTTTATGTTGTTTAAACCAATGCTAATTTGAATCTATGTTAAAAGACACAGGTATTATATCCTAACTAATAATATTATATCCTAAGAAGCACTAGTATGAGATAACCATATATGGTATATATCAAATTAGCATCACAAAAATAAGCCCCTTCTCTAGCGACTTTATTATGGCATTAGTATTTCAACTTCTTTTTTTTTTTTTTGAGACAGAGTTTGCTCTTGTTGCCCACGCTGGAGTGCAATGGCACAATCTCAGCTCACTGCAACCTTTCCCTCCCGGGTTCAAGCAACACTCCTGCCTCAGCCTCCCGGGTAGCTGGGATTACAGGCATGTGCCACCATGCCTGGCTAATTTTGTATTTTTAGTAGAGATGGGGTTTCTCCATGTTGGTCAGGCTGGTCTTGAACTCCCAACCTCAGGTGATCCGCCCACCTTGGCCTCCCAAAGTGCTGGGATTACAGGCGTAAGCCACCATGCCCAGCCACTATTTCAACTTCCAATCTTGATATGTTACAAATCTACAGTGTCAATATATATTCTTTAAATTTTTAAAACAGCTAGTATCTGATAAACAGCTAGTATCTGAAGCACATGAAAATCAACAGTGAGGAATACTGACAACTTTTAACTGACGAAAATCTAGTTCTTGCCAAAGCTTTTATCAAGAATTAGCAGTATCTGAAAGAATCTAATGGGCATGTTTAATTTCACTCTTCCTCAACTCTTTCCTAGCGACAACTCTGAAACTAGGAAAACAATGATCTGTACATCAATCTCTCTCTATAATTAAAGTAATTTCACTGATTTACAACAATAAGATTAATAAGATTATACCTCTGGGTTTTCTATGAATCCAGTTTTTAAAAAAAGCCACAAAAAGAACATTCCCTAAAATGTGAAAGTAAATAGAAAAAAGAAATAGCGCTATAGAAATTATTTATATCCATGAAAGAATATAGTTCCATACATTTGATAATGTCTTTGAAGTGTGTGCGCACGCGTGCACACACACAATGTTACTCAGTTACAACATGTAAGACTGAATATAATAAATACCTCTTGAAATGTAGTACTAGGAAAGTTTGACTCTTAAAAATGGAGCTACCTCTAACAGAGAATGAGAAGCATGAAACCATTGTATGTCCCTTTTTGTCTCAATTGCTAAGAACTTCACATCTAATTTAATGATTGATACCAATAACAATATTATTCCAAGTTGCTAATTATCATCTCCGACCTGTAAAGGCTTTTGATTTCTTTCCGCTTATCTTTAATTGGCTTGGTGGGTATTTGAGGTGTCTTACAGAATAAATTTTAAAGTAATGTTAATATATTACTGCTAGGCAGTTTTTCTAGTTGAGGCATTAATATATTTTTTTACATTTAAAGTCCCCTCTCCTAGATGCTGTCCCTTGCTCTTTTCCTTCACAGTTGAATAAAATCCTTCAGAGTTGCCTATACTCTATGTCACCACTTCATTACCTTTCCATTCCTTTTTCAACCCACTTGCAATTTGTCTTCCCCCTTCACCACTCCATAGAAACTTCTGAATTTTCTGTTTATCCACACAAAGCAAATGCAACCAATTATCGTATTTGCAAATAATAACAAATCAGAGGCACAGTTACTATGTAAAATAGAATGTCTTGTAACTATTTTAACCAAAATACTCTGGAAAACTTGATACATTTTAAAAATGATGAGCTATTTTATAGGACATTACACATTGAAATTTCTTAACAAAAATTTTTATTGGTATACTTGAGCCAAATCGGAAATGGACGTCATATTGTAGGTATACGGGTAATGTGTTCTGCTTTGTAGATTATAGTGCCTAAGACCATCTGGTGACACAGCTGTTCACAAAGTAATTCCTCCTATATTTTGTCCCTCCATTCAACACTAATGACTGTGACAGACAGAGGCAGCTGAGTGTTGAGTTCTATTTAAGTGATTTACAAACATTACCAATAGGGCTAAATTATCTATACAGTCTTGGGCAGAATCTAAGTAGACAAAACTGCATTGGCCAGTGTCTTTTGGGCCATTTACACTTCAGGTGACTCATTATCTTGTCGCCTACGAACTTTCCCCAGAGCCCTTATGTTGCTCAGGCCAGACCCTGAAAGCCTACTCTATCAATGTATAATGAATAAATAGGTCTGTAAGAAAAAAATAACTATCATAAATAATAATAGCTACTAGATACTGAATAGACAACATTCTAAGTGCTTTATGCTTATCACTACATACAAACAATGACAATAATAATGATAACTAAGTGCCTTAATAGATAATTTCTGATAATTGTCTTATTTAATCCTCTTAACTGTAGAGGATAGGTGGCATTACTACATTTTAAAGATGTTGAAACTGTGTTGTAGGGAGGTTAAGTAATTTGCCCCAGGTCACATGACTAGGAAGAATGGAGTTAAGCCCGGACCCACACTACTTCTAATGTTTCTTCTGGAGATGTGTTTGAATTTGAAATCTGGGATGCCAGAAATACATCTCCCTGGGCAGATACAGGAATCCCGTCTTGATCTTCTAGACAGTAATGGAAATTCTTTCAATGACAACTAATGACTCTCATTACCTCAGATACCTGGAAGAGTGTCAGTAAAGGAAAATTTTCCTTAACATCTTGTCTTTTATTTCGCTCATTGTTTTTAAGCCAGCACTAGGAAGAAATTAAACAACCATGGTCCTCAAATAACCATGTTTCCTTCAACATTGTTTCACTGTAACACTGATAAGGAAAAAAAAAATCGATTACTGGCTGGGGCCATGGTCTATGTGGAGTTTGCACATTTTCCCCATGTCCGTGTGGGTTTTCTCTAGGCACTCCAATTCTCTCCTCCATCCCAAAGATGTGTACATGAAAATAACTGGTATGTCTAAATGGTTCCAGGAGGAGTGAGTATGGGTGTGTGAGTACACACTGTAAGGGGATGATGTCCTGTCATGGTTGGTTCCCGCCCTGTGCTCTGAGCTGCCATGACAGCCTCTGGCCACTCACAACCTTAAACTGGAATAACTAGGAAAATAATTTTCTTACTTGTTTTTATTGATCTTTCTCAAATGCATGTGGAGCCCACATTTATTTCAATGTTTAATAACAGAAGCATTTTGATCTTTATTTAAAAGTTTGGTGATGTTTCTGTGACCAGAAATAAGCCATAGGAACTTAACTTTTGTTTATTAGCCTATGGGAAAATTGGTTTCATTATACATCATTTCACTTAAAGTTACAGTTTCTAAGAACCTATCTATGCCACTGAGGACTGCTTTTGGAAAGAAAGCACAGAGCTATAGAGGAGGAGATAAAAAATAGTGTTAAGAGCAAGGGGAGAGAAAGGATTCTTAACCTGCCTATTTTATTAAAAGTTAGCTCAATACACACAGGCACTGGGTCCAGAAGTTTAATGGAAGGGGTTAAGGGGAGGAACTCCTAAGGTTGCCTGTGGTTGGCTTTTCAAATGCTGGGATTATGCATAGGATAAGCTATGTAAATAATGAACTGTCTGTACCTAATACAGAAAGCAGCAGATAGAGTCCATTAATGATTCAGGATTTATTATTTTAAGTAATATATGTGAAAATTACAAATGAAAGAAATTTCTGATCATTTCCTTCCTTCTTGTCTATATCCTCACTCCAGAGAGGATAGTCAATAAATTATTAAGAGATTATGTCAGTAAATCAAAAAGCTTAAGCTCTGAAAACTCACCACGTTGTTGGAGCTTCTTCATCTCCCATTTCACCTTCTTCTACATCCATTCCTTCTTCTCTATCTTCAGTGTGCTAAATTGAAAAAAATTGTATAAAAGAGATAAATGCCAGAAAAATAGGTTGGTTACACCTTCCTATGCAACCCAGTTAGAGAAGTCTAGTCACTAACTATCTTGATCTATAGTTAATCTGTAAGGCAATCAGAATTTGATCTGACAGTATGACAATGTCATAAAGACAGTGGAAAGTTTCAAATCAGCATTTCTCTAAACATAGTCAATAGATTCTCTCTGGGAATAAAGGGCTAAGTGTTTTGGAAATGCACACAATGACAAAGACAATTCAACAATAAAATGAGCAACTAGCATGAATAGGTAATTCTCAGAAGAAAAATAAATTCCAATCAACATATAATAAGCTTCTCAACACCAATAATGATCAAGGAAATGTAAATTAAAACTAAGAAGACTTATTTTTCAAGTATATATATCAATTAAGCAAATATTTTTTAAAAATTGATAATTCACATTGTTGGTGTGAGGCTGTGGGGGAAAAGGGCAGGCACTCTCAATGTGCCACTAGTGGCTGCATAAATTGGTATAACCTCTTTGAGAAGTAACTGGGCAATAGCTATTGAAATATGAAATATGCATATATTTTAACCCAGTAATTTTACTGGAATTTATCCTAAGAAGACATCTGCATAATTGATGCAGATGATGCAGATTGATGCAATGATATTATATACTACACTGTAACACTTAACAATTTTTTCACCATTGGAGATAATCTAAATGTGTCCATACACATAGACTGTGGTATATACACTCTGAGATTTACCAAGAGCCATTAAAAAACTAAGATAAATCTGAATCTTAAAAGAAGAAAGTGAATTTCAGAATAGTATGGATAACCTCATTTTGGAGAGAAACAAGATGTTTGTACATATACACAAAAAGTCTTGGTATGGTAAGACAGAGAATGTTAAGAATGGTTATAGAAACAATATGAATTTATTGTTTCTATAACAATATGTATTCAGAAAAATACATAGTCTGCATAAAAATAACCCAGACAATGTTTAAAACAGAAAGTACAGCTATTCTATAATCTACTTTATGATTAACACTATTAAAACAGAAAGTATAGCTACTTTGTTAATCCACTTTAATAGAAATTTATGCTATAATCTACCAGGGTCTAGCTTGGATTACAGAAGTTGTATGTTCTATTTTAAACACTGTTTGAATTTTTTACATACATAACATTATTTCTGCAAGTTGGAAATAAAGTAAAAAGTTTTTAAATTTTTGATGATGTATAGGCCTATTTGCATGTTTTTTTTTTGTTTTTTTTTTTTGTTTTTTTTTTTTTTTAGGCTAGTTCTCGCTCTGTTGCCCAGGCTGGAGTACAGTGGCATGATCAAGGCTCACTGCAGCTTGACCTCCCTAGGCTCAGGTGATTCTCCCACCTTAGCCTCTTGAGTAGCTGGGACCACAGGTGAGCACCACCACACTCCGCTAAATTTTGTACTTTTTGTAGAGATGAGGTTTTGCCACATTGTCCAGGCTGGTCTTGAACTCCTAGGCTCAAGTGATCTCCCACCTCAGCCTTCCAAAGTGCTGAGATTACAAGTATTAGCCAGTGTGCCTGGCCCCACGTAAGTTATCTTAGTAACAAACTTACAAATATGTGAGAAAATTTCAAATCAGCCTCACCTTCTGACCCAGGGTGCTTTCCTGCTCATTGGTATTGAAAACAGTGACATTTTCCAGATTAAACTGACTCTGCAAGTTAAGACCTAGTAAAAAAAAAAACAACAAAAAAAGGTTTTCAAAGCCAAGTCCAGTGACACGTAACTTATGTATAACTTGTGTCATAATCAAAACTACAAAATGCTACATCTATAATTAAAGAGCAGTCAAAATTAACACATTTGGTTTTCAAATCCTTTCAAAAATTCATCTCTTAAAAGCACCTCTGCAGTATGGGCACACCTTGTTTTATTGCTCTTTGCAGTTTTTTGTTTTTCAAATAAATTGAATGGCAACCCTGCATCATGCAAGTCTATCGGCACCATTTTTCCAACAGCATACGCTCACTTCCTGTCACATTTTGGTAATTCTCACACTATTCCAAACTTCACTAGTATTTTATCTGTTATGATGATCTGTGATCGGTGATCTTTGATATCATTGTTTTGCCACAGATTTGTTTTTGCCACAAACCACGTCCATCTAAGAGAGTAAACTTTTTTTTTTTTTTTTTTTGAGACAGCATCTCACTCCTGTCACCCAGGCTGCAGTGCAGTGACATGATCATGGCTCACTGCAGGCTCAACTTCCAAAGCTTAGGTGATCCTCCCACCTCAGCCTCCCAAGCAGCTGGGACTACAGGTATGCACCACCATGCCTGGCTAATTATTCTGTATTTTTAGTAGACATAAGCTTTCGCCATGTTGCCCAGGCTGGTAAGATGGCAAATTTAATCAGTAAATGCTGTGTGTGTTCTGACTGCTTCACCAACCAGTTGTTCCCATGACTCTCTCACTCTCCTTGGGGCCTCCTTATTCCGAGACAAGACAATATTGAATTTAGGCAAATTAACAACCCTACAATGGACTCTAAGTGTCAGGTAAAAGGAAGAGTCTCACATCTCTCACTTTATTTAATTAATTAATTAATTAATTTTTTTTGATGCAAAAGTGTTTTATTACCAGGAGTTCACTAATCTGTGGACAGCACACACCAGTAAGGATCCCACAGTGTTGGGGAGGGCAGGCAGGGTGGTCCTCGTGACACAGAGGCAGAGCTAGGGGCAAGAGCCCTTGGGCCCCCTGCTCCCACACTTCACATTGTGAAGGAGGCTGGGAGAAGGGGAACAGGCAGGGGTTGGGGGTAGCCCAGCCTTCGGTTTTGGAAAAAATTGCACAGCTTGTTAAAACTCTGACCTCTTTTTTTTTTCCCCCTCCGACCTGGGTGACCAGAGTGTCTGCCAGCACTTGGACATGTCAGACCCCACCACCTCCTGTTGGTTGATCTGCCTTTCCCTCTGGGAGCTGGGGAGCATTTCTGGATGGGAAGAGGACTGGGGGTGGGAAGGGCCGGGAGAGGGGCCATGGGTCCTGGGACTGGACCACAGGGGAGCTGTGGGAAGGTTCCTAACCTTCCTGGTTAAGGTTCTTTTGCTGAAAGGGCCACAGGAAATATTCGTGGTGTAAATCCCAGAGGCTGCCACTGCTTTCCTGGGGAGCTTGGAGGCCACGCCCACGTGACCGCAGGGCAGGATGGTGGACTCCAGGCCCCTGAAGCCTCGGGCGTGTCCTCAGATCCGGATGTGGAAAGTGCTGAGGAAGTCAGGGGCCTTAGCGATCATGTCCTCGAAGTCAGCAAAGCCCAGTTTGCCGTCACCGTCCAGGTCGGCCTCCTCAATGACCTTGTCGCACACAAGCACCACCTTGTCCTCATCCAGCTCCGACTTTGTGAGCTGGGCCAGCGTCAGCTCCAGGTCCTCCTTGCAGATGAAGTTGTCAGTGTTGAAGTCATAGATCTTGAAGGCATAGTTTGCCTTGAGCTCTCGGGGAGCCGACTCGCAGAGCACGGAAAACATGTCCACAAAGTCGTTGAAGGTAAGGTTCCCCTCACCATCCTCGGAAAACGTCTCCACAATCCTTTCTTTGAAGGGATTCTCCCACAGCTCTGGCATCTGGATGATGAGGCTCATGGGCACGTGGACGATGGGGCTCTTCCTGCAGTCCATTGGGACGAGGTTGGGGACCAGCTCGTAGAATCGCGAATGCAGCTTGAGGATGTCCTTCTTACTGAAGAAGGTGCAGTCCCAAGGGAGGCAGTGCACACGGGGTGAATATGGCAGGTGTCCTTAAAATCTTCTCAGGGCTCAAGGTGGCCTGGCAGTGCGGCAGGGGAAAAGGTTTGGTAGTCAGACTCAAATTCTAGTCTAGCTTCAGACCCTTAGGCAAGTCACTCTCCTTTCTGAGCTTCAGTTTCTGCATCTGGTAGTTGTCCAGCTGCTCTTTGGTGAAGATGGTCTGCTTGTTCCCCATGATGGCCGCCGCGCCGCTGCTTGCCCGTCCAGGCTCCGCCTCCCATCAGCGGCCGGTGGACCCGGAACCCGTGCCCAGCGCTCACGGCCCTCGCCAGCCCAGCAGTTGGCAGCTTCCTACCGCGGCCTGACCCGCCCCGCAGCTCGCCCAGAGGAGGCACGCGGAGCACATCTCTCACTTTAAATAAAAACCTAGAAATGATTAAGCTCAGTAATTAAGGCATGTCAAAAGCCGGGACAGGCTGAAAGTCCTCTTGTGCTTAAGTTAGCCAAGTTATGAATGTAAAATTCTTGAGGAAAGTTAAAAGTGCTACTCTAGTGAACACATGAATGGTAAGAAAGCAAAACAGCCTTACTGCTGATACAGAGAAAATCTAAGTGGTCTGGATAGACAAGCAAAGCAGCCAGAGAAAGGCTTTAACTCTCTTCAATTCTATGAAGGCTGAGAGAGGCTCCAGCCTACGAGAGGGGAGCGAGACTCCATCTCAAAAAAAAAGAATGCCTTGGGTCACTTTCATACAAGAAGAATAGAAATCAGTTCCTTTATGACTGTAAGTTAGTCCTAAGGTCTTGCTTTCTCATCTTTTTCTCGTCTCTTGGGTATACTGCTGTCCCATTTTTATTCTTTTTTCCTAGCAAAAACTTAGAATTTTTTTATTCCAGAAAATGAAGTGCCAACAATAGCAACAAATACTATGTTTTCTTTGTGACAAATATGTTTGACTTCTGCAATAGACTGAATGTGTCCCCCAAAAACTCGTATGTTGAAACCTAATCCCCAGTGTGATGTTATTTGGACGTGGGGTCTTTGGGAGGTGACTGAGTCATGAGGGTGGAGCCATCATGAATAGGATTTGCACCCTTATAAAAGGGACCCCAGAGAAGCCCTTCACCCCTTTCTCCATATGAGGACACAGCAAGGAGATGACAGTCCCTGAACCAGGAAGCAGGCCATCACCAGACACCACATATCTGAGTCCTATGATCTGGAATTCTCAGCCACCAGAACCATGAGAAATAAATTTCTGTTGTTTATAAGCCATGAGTCCATGGTCATGTGTTATAGCAGCTGGAATGGACTGAGACAAGTCCAATACCCAAGATCTCTCACAGCGTCTCAATTAATTACCTGCTATGGGAAATCCTTTTAAAAGATACTGGCCTGGTGATTAAGAAGATTTTATTGCTTCCCATACATAGGGACAAAACCAACTACCAAAAGTTTTAACCAACTTACTAGACTCAAAGTGAACATGAAACAGCTATAACCATGTACTCTTTGTTCTGTAAAGTTATAATCATATGGAGCTCTTTAGGAAGGCTGAAGGTAGGGCAGATAGGATGATGAGAGCATCCCCCTCTGATGTAACGAACGAAGCTCCCAGCTCCAGCCCTGCCACTTTATGCCCTGAAGTCTCCACTCTGATTCTATTACCTCTGGGAGTCTGCCTCTAGTCAAGTCTTTGCTTCTGAACAACGGTTTTCATTTCCTTCAGTTTCTCTTCAGTTCGATAAAGGCTGAGAGAGGTGAGGATACCACAGGAGAAAAGTATGAAGCTAGCAGAAGTTGGTTCATGAAGTTGGTTTAAAGAATAAAGCCCTCTCTATAATATAATAAATAGTGTAAGCTGAAGCAGCAACTACCGATGGACAAGTTGCAGTAAACTATCCAGAAGATCTAGCTAAGAACATTGATGAAGGTGGCTACACTCAACAGATTTTTCAATGTAGATGAAACATCCTGATATTGGAAGATGCTGTCTAGAACTATCAAAGCTAGAGAGAAGTCAATGCTTCACTTCAAGGAACAGGCTGACTCTCTTGTTAGGGACTAATGCAGCTGGTGATTTTAAATTGAAGCCAATGCTCATTTACCATTCTGAAAATCCTGGGGCTCTTGAGAATTATGCTAAATCTACACTGCTTAGGCTCTATCCATAAAAAGACAAACCCTGGATGACAGTACATCTGTTGACAGCATGGTTTACTGAATATGTAAGGCCACTGTCAAAACTTACTACTCAGAAAAAAAGATTTCCTTTCAAAATATTACTGCTTATTCACACTGCACCTGGTCACCCGAGAGCTGTGATGGAGATAGACAAGAAAATTAATGTTGTTTTCATGCCTGCTAACACATTATCCATTTTCATTTTGCAGCCAATGGATCAAAGGGTTATTTCAACTTTCAAGTCTTATTATCTAAGAAATACATTTCATGAGGCTACAGCTACCATAGTGATTCTTTTATGGATCTGAGCAAAGTAAATGGACACCTTCTGGGAAAGGACCTACAATTCTAGATCCCATAAAGAACACTGTGATTCATGAAAGGAGATAAAAATATTCACAAAAACAGGAGTTTGGAAGACGTTGATTCCAACCCTCATAGACGATTCTGAGGGGTTCACGACTTCAGTAGAGGAATGTGGTAGAAACAGCAAGAGAACTATAATTAGAAATGGAGCCTGAAGATATGACAGAATTGCTGCAATCTCATGATCAAACTTGAAATAGATGAGGAGTTGCTTCTTATGAATGAGCAAAGTGGTTTCTTGAGATGAATTCTACTCCTGGTGAAGATGCTATGAACACTGCTGAATAACAACAAAGGCTTTAGAATATTTCATAAACTTAGTTGATAAAGCAGTGGCAGGGTTTGAGAGGACTGACCCCCAACTTTGAAAGTTTACTGTGGATAAGATGCTACCAAACAGCATCACGTGCTGCAGAGAAATCTTTCATGAAAGGAAGAGTCAACTGATGTGGCAAACTTCACTATGTTATTTTAAGAAATTGTCACAGCCACCTCAACCTTCATCAACCACCACCCTCATCAGTCAGCAGCCATCAACATCGAGGTAAGACCCTCCCCACCAGCAAAAAGATGACAGCTTGGAAAACGCTTTAGTAGTCATTAGCTGTTTTTAGTGGTATTTAAAAAATACAATATGTACTTTTTTGAGATGCTACTGCATATAATAGACTACAGTATAGTGTAAACGTAACTTTTATATGCACTGGGAAACCAAAAAATGTGTCTTGCTTTATTGCAATATTCACTTTATTGTGGTGGTCTGGAACAAAACCCACGGTATGTCTGTACACAGAATTCTATATACATTATGTTAATAGAGTTGATCCTTATTATTTATGACCATTCAAGAACAATTCCACAGAATGCAATATAGAATAATTTACAATTCTGTTGAAGCACAAATGTAAATTACATTAATGAAAACGTGAAAGTGTATAACAAATAAGTAAATACATTGCAGTTAATGAGAATCAAGTTTCTTACTGTTAAAGAAAGAGGTTAATAAACAGGTCTGTTGGTGCTGGATTCAACTCAGAGGTATCGGTATGATCTCATGTTTTTTGCTGCTGTTCATGTAAAATATATACTGACAGATACAGAAATAAATACAGATAAGTATGGTTAGTATACATATATGTCTTTCCTAGCTCTGGTCTCTGAGAGGGCCTAGCAGTAGTGATATTCCAGTAGCAATGAATACATCCAGGGGCCAGCTCTTGGCTTTAACTATGATTCTTAAATAAAAAGAACTAGGCTCTTTGGACAAGTAGGGGGATAGTAATAAGGAGTTATTATTTAATAAAAACAATATGGACATGGATGTGGTGATGATAGCACAACAATGTGAGTTTTCTTACTGCTACTGAATTGTACACTAAAAACTGATTATAATGGTAACTTTTATGTAACGTATATTTTACTACAATAAAAAATTAAACAAGTAAAAATAAATACTCCAATCACTTTGTGGTAAAGGTGACATGCTTATAATGAGAAAGTAAAAGTAAATACTGTCTGAGTGAAATTTGTGCTAGAAGAAAGCATTATGAAACTGGATGTCTGAAAGTATCTCCGTGATTATGGTGTTCTGTTGTCAAAAATAATATGTACCATCTATAAAAACTGGTATCTGCACATTTTAAAGACTTAAAAAGTTTCTAGCTTTTTAGGAAATCTTGTATTTTAAGAGTTTCATAGCCACGTGTGGTAGCATGTGCATGTTAATCCCAGTTATCCAGAGGCTGAGGTGAGAGGACTGCTTGAGCCCTGGAGTTCCACACTAGCCTGGGCAACATAGCGAGTCCCTGTATCAGGGAGAAAAAAGAGTTTTAGTGGGTTTTGAATCCACAATACAGAAATGCAACTCTTTTTTCTTTTTTTAAGAGACAGGGTGTTGCTATGTTGCTCAGGCTGGAGCGAAATGGCTATTCACAGGCATGATCACTACAGGCTTGAACTCCTGGCCTCAAGCTATTAATATCCTCCTGCTTCAGTCTTCTGAGTAGCTGGGACTATAGGTGTGCACCAATATGACTGGCATATAACTCTTTTTAATTAGTTTGTAAGAACTGATTAGTGTCAGGGAACATTTAAAAGGAACCAAGACTCCTGGGAGAAATAGCTGATTCTAGGGCTGGGACAAGGAAAATACAAAATGAGCCTGGACAATCTTCTCATACCAGGAAAACCGGAAAGAACTCCCAATGACTAAAAAATGAACAATTTAAGCAACAAAGTCAATAATGACACCATGGGATTATAACCCAGAGAAATAAATAAATATTCATGAGTTCATTTGGAAATAGATGATTGAATTATTAAACAGATAAGAAAGAAAAGATACTCTTTCTTATAGAAAAATCCAATTAAAAATATAAAAGGAATGAGAGAGAGAAAAAATCACCACAAGGACATCTTAATAATAATAATTGCAGGCAAGACCCACATGAATACTAAAATTAGTGAGCAAAAGTTTAAGAAGAAAAAGAGTATTTGCCTAGCCTCAAAGTATCTCCCCCAAATATTTATTAATTACAAAGGGAAAAACAGTAACTTTACAACAGAGAAATACGAGCGACACCACCACATCCAAGTGATGAAGGATAATATAGCCAGTAATAAGACACATCAATATCACTTCCAAATGATACCCTGAAAAGGGCACATCACTTCTATGGGTCTTCTTCCCAAAAATCCATAACCTCAATTATGAAAATAAATGAAACAAACCTAAATTAAGGGAAATTCTACAAAATATCTGACCAGCACTTTCCAAAAGTTTCAAATCATGCCATATAAGGAAAGCTGTCACTGACTAGGGAGACTAAGGCAACATGACAACTAAATGCAATGTGGGATCCTAGAAATCTTTCTCAAAAAGAAAGTAATGATAAAACTGCAAAATCCAAACAATGTCTGTAGTTAATAGTGAATTTGGTAGTAACATCGATTTCTGAGTTTTGATAACTGTACCACAGTTATATAAGATGTTAACATTAGGTGAAGTGTATTCAGGTACTCTTTATACTATCTTTGCAAACTCTTCAAGTCTAAATTTATTTCAAAGCAAAAAGTTAAAAAAAATAAAAGCAAGGATCCTACATCAAGACATTAAGCTAGCGAATGAGCCCACTTACTATTGGGCAAAAATTTAAACAGAGTTATTATACGACCCCATAATTCTACTCTTAGACATATACCCAGGAGAAATTAAGACTTAAGAGTTACCATATGACCTAGCAAATTCTACTCTAAGTATATACTCTAAAGAAATGAAAACATGTGCTGAAACAAAAACCTGTACACAAATGTTTACAGCAGCATGATTCATAATGGTCAAAAACTGGAAACAATCCAAATGTCCATGAGGTGATGAATGGATAAACAAAATGTGTTATGGGCCTATGGTGGAATATTACTCAGTCATAAAAAGGAATGCGCCAGACATAGTGGCTCACTCCTGTAATGCCAGCACTTTGGGAGCTGAGGTGGGCAGACTGCTTGAGCCCAGGAGTTCAAAACCAGTCTAGGCAACATGGTGAAACCCTTTAAAAAAAAAAAAAAAAAAAAATTCGCTGGGCGTGGTAGTCTCAACTACTGGGAGGCTTAGGTGGGAGGATGGCTTGAGCCTGGAGGCACGAGCTGTGGTGATTCCAGCTTGGGCAACAGAGCCAGACCCTGTCTCTAAAAAAAATAAGTAAATAAAAAGGAATGAAATACTAACACATGCTATAACATAAATGAACCTTGAAAACATTATGCTAAGTGAAAGAAGCCAGTCACAAAAAAACACATATTGTATTATTTAATTTCTATTAAATTCCTAGAATAGGAAAATCTACGGAGGCCTAAAAGTAGACTAATGGTTGTTCAGGACTTAGGGTAAGTGGGGAATGACAGCTAATGAATATGGAGTTTCTTTTTTTCTTTTCCTTTTTTTAGAGACAGGGTCTCCCTATGTTGCCCAGGCTGGTCTCAAACTCCTGGGCTAAAGGTATCCTTCTGCCTTGGCCTCCCAAAGTGCTAGGACTATAAGAGTGAGCCACCATGCCTGGCCTGGAGTTTCTTTTAGAGGAAAAGATGTTCTGAAATTAGACTGTGGGGATGGTTGCACAACCTTGTGAATGTACTAAAATAAACTGTACAGTTTAAATGGGTGAATTGTGACATGTGAGTTCACATTTTGATAAACTTACTGAAGCAGTAACAAGGGTCAGACTCTCAGTAACGGAAGACCTAAATTATTCAGATTAACCCCCACCCCCATCCCCTCTAAGGACAACTAAAATCTTGAATAAATTACATCAATTCTGTAAATATTTATAGAGCATCACCAAGTTCATAGCACTGTTTTAGGCAATGATATAGAAAAATGATTTTCTTAAAAACAGTAAAGAGCTGACAAGATGGTGAGAAATAACTGGTAAAAATCAAGAAGACAAGAAACATAGACAATGCATTATTAGTACTTAAAGTCACTTAAGCTCTGAGGACATCTGCCAAACAGGTGGAATCAGTTGCAAAATTGAGCCACTCTTAGTAGCTTCCAGAAGCTAGGATTATAAAAGTAAATCTCTGGGCCCAACAAAGGCGAGGAATCTAATAAACTGATAAATAGTACCCCCAATCATCTTCAAAGCTGGGAATTCGTAGGGCTACATCCTCAGGTAAGAATGAACCAATAACTAGAACCTAGCACCAAGTCTTCTGAATGGTCTAGAGAATCACAGGCCTTAAACTGCGCTGGATTAAGATAATCCTGTACTGGTAGTAGCCCTCTTTAAAGGTGCCTGGCAGAAGCAATGGAAACCCTACTTGGAGAAAGGTATCTATCGTAGGCCTCAAATCTTTGCAAATATAACAGCCAATGATAACCAGACAAACAACGAGGCAAGATACCATGAGTGAGAAACAGTCAAAACACAGGAGAAACAGACCCACCAAGACTTATTTAAGGTATTGACATTACCAGATACAGACAGTAAAGTAACAAGGCTTACCAAATTTAGAAAACTAAAAAAACAATTCTTAAGAAATTATTCAGAATATGGTAGAGAGAGACAGATAAAAAAATACACAAGGAGTAAAAAACAGAGGATGCAGTGAGACAGTATAATGGATGTTTAATCGAAGTTCCAGAAAAAGAAAAAGAGGCATACACAATATTTGAAGAGATAATGGCTAAAATTTTTACAAACTAGATGAACAAGTCAAATCTACACACTCAAGATGTCTACAATCCTAAGCAAGGCAAATAAAAATAAATTTACACATAGATACATCATAATAAAATGAAAGAAAAAAAGAGGGAAAAAAGAAAAAAAAGGGAAAAAATCTTAAGTGTAGAGAAAAAAATCTAGATTATTTTCAAGAAGTGTGACTGACATCTGACTTGTTAATAGAACAACAGAAGACAGAAGCAAAGTAAAGATTATTTCCCATGAGATGAAATCCCATATTAGTGCTGATCTAGAATCTTATATCTAATGGGAGGAGGTCAAAATATCAATATTAACAGGAGTTTGGAAGAAGGAAAGGAAAAAAAGAGGAAGTAATGATTTTTAGGCAAAACACAGACCTGCAATGAAGAAAAGTCTAAAAGGCAAAATGATCACAGACAGAAAGCCAGAAATACAAGAAATGGTAAATCTATATTAACCTTCACCACATAAAGTAAGTATGAAAGAAAACAACACAGACGTAGGATGACAAAAAGAAAGCACATTAAAAAAAACACTGCTAACATACACTATAGATCTCTCTACATGTAGGCCCTATTGTAAGCTCTTCATATGTTTTAATTCATTTAATCCTCACAATATATAAAGTAGGTGGTATATTAGCCCATATTAAGGAAGGGAGAACTGAAGCAAGAAGATACTAAAATCTCACATATCTGAACAGTCTGGGGAGGGGGAAGGCTCTGGATAACAAGCAATGTCCCATTTCAGGAGCTAGATGGTGGTTATACAGTGTTTGTTTTATTATTACCTGCTTTATGTACTGTTCTATATAAGCGTTATATTTCACAATAAAAATTTGTTAAAAAAAGAGAAATGAAAGGAAGTCTATATAGCTAAATAGTTATGACTGAGAGAAAATGGAAACACAAATAGGCATACATTATGAAATACAGATATGATGATTTGTATCTACATGTTCCAGTGTGACTCAACTGTAAATTATTATTAATAAGCTTTGAACTTAAAGAATCCATGACTTTGTTTCAGGATTACCTATATCATATACTAGCACTGCCATAACTACTTGAAAGTAAAAGAAAATAAAGCAACAATTTCTATGATCTCTTCCAACTTTTTAGAAACATTTTTTCTCATTATCATGACACATTATAATCTATTAAAAACTGGAAAAGATTTTCCTGCAAATAATTCATTTAATGCATAGAAGTTTACCTGATTTCTCAGATAGAGGGAAAAGCCTAGCCAAAAAGAGCTGAATTCGTCCACAGAAGACTGTATTCTGGGATTTAGATAATCTTCTTAGGAGATCTAACAATAAACGAAAATAAACGTTACATAGAAATGATAATTCTATGTTTATTACAACCATACCTAAAAGTTTCTAAACCAGTTTGTCAAGAGTATTTTCCTAAAGCAGTTCTTAAAATGGGAGCAGAAACCACTGCCCCAAAAAAGTACTATAAATTAGGAACAAAACAAGTTCAACAGGACATTAAAAAGACAAACTTCACTATGTTTCTGATTTTCATCAAGTTTACATCCAGAACAAAAACAGTTTAAAATGAATGATGAGTTCTGATAAATCAGAATGTTAGTTGAAAATGCAGATACCTAATCTATCTTTAAAATGTTATCACTGGTATTTAATTCAACCGCCTGTTTTTCTGGGCACATTTACATTTTAAAAACAAACATTTTATCACTCAATTACTTACCATTGCACATACGTAGTAAGTAATTTTTCCCAGCAGAATAGAATGTATTCTGAAATTAAGATGGAAATTATCACTCTTCTTCAGAACTTGTTACACATTCTTCAATAATAAGTCACAGGATGTCAAATACTAACATGCACTGACAATCTACTATGCCACTTTCACTTTTTTTAAGCAAATAACATTTTCAATGAAATAAAAATATTTTTCAGATATACAAGATAATATGATACTAAGTAATTGTTTTAAACATGTGAAAGTGTAAATTTTCAAGTTAAGTTTTACCACTCAAATTAAATCAAATTTTGTATTTCAAGTTTTTCTCCACACATGGTTTTTATTTGGCTCTCCCAAGAGAGCAGTATATACTTTTTTCACAGTCACAAACTTGTTGGTGATCAGCAATACTAGAAATAAATTTAAAAAAAAAAATCTACCCTCAGAACTCTGGATCTATAGACAGATAAAGTTAGCAGGAAAAGAAACTAAGGCACTTACTGATTTCCAAGTAGCAACATTTTTTTCCACAAAAGTGAATATTGTGTCACACTGATCCAAAGGAAGACAATCCAAAACATCTCCCAACAATACAAAAGGTGTAGATGCGGTACAAATACCTTCAAGTGGAGCACAAGCCAATTTAAAAGTTTAAAAAACTATAGAGTAAAATAGCCTATGAAAAATAATTCTGAAGAACATCTTAAAAGGTACACTTTGTTACTCATAACAAGGTTTTAAAAGGACAAGAAATGGAAGCAACCTAAAAGTCCCCAAACAGGACATACTTAAGTAATTTTTGATATGTGCACTCAGTAATGATGATAATAATTCTTGACAAGATCTAGAGCATTTACTATATGTCAGGCACACTAAGTGCTTTACATATACTAACATATTAATCCTTATAACCCTATGAGGTAGAGCATATCATTATTTGTATTTTATAGAATGGGAGAACTGAGACACAGAGAGGTTAAATAACTTGCCCAAGATCATAGAGCCAGTAAGTGGTAGAGCTGGGATACGAACCCAGGCAGTCTGGCTCCACAGTCTGTTTTCTTCACCACTAAGCTATTCAAAAGAATATAATGCAGCCAATTAAAAACGATGGTTATAATGACTATAACAACTTGGAAAAATGCTTATGATATAATGCTAAGTGAAAAGGGCAGGATTCAAAACTGTATGTACATATGGTTACGACATAAAAAAATTATTAAAAGACTACAGAAACTAAACCATTATACCAGATGAATGGCAGTTTTTTAAAGCAGAGGAATTATGAGTACTGTTTTCCCTTTTTCTCATTTCCAAATGTTTTGTAATGTTGCTAAATTGTCTTTGTGATTTGAAAAGATTATCTTAAAAAAATAACAAGATCTGATACTGATTTTAACTATGATTTAACATTTAAAATAATAGTACTGTTTCAGGGGAAAGAATGGAAAAGTAGAAAGTTACTGTTTAAAGGACAACAAAATAAAAATTTATCTTAAGAAAAGGTCATTTAGACTATTCAGAAATACTTTCATATCCCTACTCATTCTTCTTTCTATTTTAAGGTAATGGGTACTTACTAACACTCATAGGTGTTTAAGAAAAATAGCCACTTAGGCATGGTATATGGGGGAAAATATCTAGGGTGCTCTAAGCCCAAAACGGTGCATTAATATAGTATGTCCAGAAAAAGGAAGAATTATTTTCAGCTCTACTCTGCACTAGTAAGATCACATCTGAAATGTGATGTGAGGGATATTGCCCAGAAGCAGTGGGTGGAATAAAGAGCAGATTTCAACTCAATACAAGGGAACACACCAATAACTAGTGTGAGTTCTAACAGTGAGTTCCTCTAATGAGCATGATTCAGCAGAGCCGGATAACTACCCATCAAGGATGTTACAGCAGAGAAGCAGTCTAGGCCAGAGATGAGACTGGACTAGATGACCTCTGAAGTCCCTAACAATACTTAGATTCAGTGATATTATATACCCTGCACATCCAGAAGATTTGAGAAGCATACTCTCTGCCCTTAGTTGCAGTATAGCCTGGAATAAGTTAACTCACATTTAATAATTACAGAACTTAAGAAAATTTTCTAGATTCTACTGCCAAAGATTCTGAGTCAGCAGAACTAAGCAAGGTTTGAGAATCTCATTTAAAAATAGATTCACTGGTGGTTCTGATGAGCCAGCAAGTCTGGGAACCACTGGGTTACACTGTGATCCCCCAAGAGCTTTCACAACCTGTATTCCAGCTTCCACACCAACCTCTCTTCTTATCTTTACCTGGGCTACAGACATCCCTCCCTGGTTCCCACTCCTCAGTTCCCAAACACCATGCTATGTTCATCCTTCCATGGTTTTGTTTACAATGTTGTTTTCTGCCTAAATATTCTTCCTCGTCTTTACCACACGGTACATTTCAACTCCATCTTTCTAAGCACAGAGTGAATGTCAGCTCATCTAAATAACTCTGATATGTTGAAGCAGGCTACTTCATCTACGCTTTTGAAGCACACTGTACATAACCACACTGTAGAATTCAGCACATCCTAAGTAGTCACCTTTGAGTGTAGACTATGAATTTTTTAAGAGTAGGCATTTTTGTATGCTTAAACCAGTAGTGTCTCACACTGAACAGAAGCTCAATAAATACTGGCCAAATTGAATTTAACAAAATATATTTATGGATAATTTAAAAACATGTCACATAAACAAATAATAATCTCTCAAAAAGAAAAATTCCCCCTAAAATAAAAATGCATTTATGCCTCTATTTACAGTTTAGGCTCTTAAGCCCTTATCCTTCTTAAAAGTCTCAAGTATAGACTACACTTTGTACAATGTCTTCCATTAAAAACATTAAACACACACAAGAGTAATGTATAAAGTTAATAAACTAAGGACACACTGAAAATTGTTTGATGGAAACTAGACAACGAATATTACATTGTGGAACTCACCTAACTGCCTAATGAATGAACGAATGATTAGGCATCTCGAATAAAAGTTTAACAACATTAATTTGTGAACTGAAATTCACAAAATAATCTGCCCCTATAATGGGAGACCACTTTTACCCTGTGTGCCAGTTTTTATAGAAGCATCAAAATAACACATTATGTGAATAATCCTTTACAGATTAAAAAGCAGTTTTCACATACATTATCTGAATTAATCAAATGAGTATTGTAATCAAATTGGTTAAAGAAAAATGCTGATAAACTGTTTTTTAATTTCTTCTTTCTGCAAATATTTAATGAGCTCCTATTATGTGATAGGGACTGTGTACTATGTGCCTTGTTTACCCAGTGTCTCCTAAAACTATCCCATATGGCCATTTTAACAGGCCCCTGCCCAGATTTCCTGCCAGCAATCACTTTAAATGTAATCATTCATCCACAGCTGCTCTTTAGCATGGCACACAATGCCCTTTACAAATGGACCTAACCTGTTTCTTTCCTCACCATTCTCATTGTCCTCTCCTCCTGCTATACACAATTCTCTAGCTATTCCTTTCTTAATCTAACAAACTCTTCATACCTCACATTCTAGTTCTCATGTTCTTTTCTAAAATCTTTCCTGATTCTTTTAGACTGAAGTTTAGAGAGCCATGTTGACTCTATTCCCTCTAATTACACTTCATTGCCACTTCGACCATAGTACTTACACCATAGCAAGGCACACATACATTTCTTCTATTAACTCCATATGGCCAGGGGAATACGTTTTATTCACCATTGAATCTCCAGGTCCTAGCTCAGTACCAGGCACATAGTAGATGCTCAGTAAAAATTTACTGAATGAACAAAACAACTGAAGAACAAAGGAAGTGCCAAAATGTGCACTGCGTAATAGAGATGAGAAATCAGAGTGAACTAATTCAATTGGGTCAACTTCTTGGCAAAGCAGTGAGTCAGGCAGAACTTGAAGAATAAACTAAATCAAATAGGTGGAGAAGTATGGGGAGAAGATATTTTAAATAAAGCATGTCATGTTCAAGATTACTTTAAAAAACAAAACAGAACCATACTTACCTTCAGTTACTCCCCCAATAGCAAGAGAAATAATAGCTAAAACGTTTTCACATGATGAATGATTTATCTACCAACAGAGGAGAAACAATTTAATTTAGGGGCAAGAGTTCAGACTAACTTGGTAATAGTAAAAACATGTACTCTGACATTAAATTGACTATCACAAATACAGAATACAGTATTTCTTATGGAAGATAATATTTTCTAATATGAAGCTACAAAAATTTAACACTAATATATAGAATCAGTTGCAGAAGTATGTCAAGTAATAGGTAGGTGACTCACTAAAAATCCAATGGTCTCAGGAAAATGGTTATATTAGAAGATGAAGGCTACAAGCTACTCAAGGACAGAAGTGCTGAAGCCATAACTCAGCCAGTGGTACAGGGGAAAGGCAGGGCTAGGGAAACTAACTACTAGTGCACCCATGCATCTGAGGGAGGGTTTTAATGGAAGGGAGGTAGTGCTTAAGTTCTATAAAATCACAATAACCAGCATTTACTGAGTGTTCATTAAGTGCTGTTTTACACAAAGACACTGAAAGAACAGTACTTCCCTTTTACAAAAGAAACTGGAGCACAGAAAAGGAAAATAACTTGCCCAATGCCTCACAATAGAAAAGTGACTAAGTCTGAAGAAAAGAAAGAATCATTTTTGAACCAGAATTGTCTGAGAGAAAGGGACATTGTATTTTGGCCAACAGAAGTGAGTCTAGCTTTTGGGGACCCAATCTTTGCTTGATCAAGAATAAACTGCTGAAACTTTTCCTTTCATTCAAGTGCTCCATTATTGGTAAATAAATTCAGATTTTTCATGGTTAGATTTCTCTACTGAAGTTGGAGAGGCCTTAGTTATTTATGTAAGCTTACTGATGAGGAGGATGCCACAGGAAAATGAGGAAATGGAATCCCAGCTCCTAAGCTAAATATTCTTGAACTAGACCTTTCATGCCACTACAAGATATGTCACTGTTTCTACAGCAAAGTGAGAGAGCCCACTTTCACCTCTAGTTCTTCCTCACTAAGACCTCATGCCAACTTTTCTTCTCACTTGGAGAGGGCTCCCATCATTTATTAAACCAAAACCTGAAAATGTACCTGTGGTATCAAAGTAATTATGACAGAACTCATATACTGTCATCAAGTCAGCTTTTACAAGGCAGAAAGCTTACTGTAGAAAAAGATGTTTAAATATCCATTCTAAGAAAAAAAGCAATTTTTAAAATCTTTATTTTCCAAAAAAAAACAATTTTTTAAATAACATGGTTTATTAATTTATCAGCCAAATTTTAACAATGGAAAAACATACTTACAATTTCTTCTTCTAGAACACCTCTGAAAGCTTGATCAAGGGTACATTTTTTTTCATTTTCACTATTAAAAACAAAAGACATCCTCATTTTTCAAACAGCTCAGGGCATGTATAAAGATTCAGGCAAGTATTTTTCATAGATATCAATGCCTTACCTGCCAGGCACCTGGCTGAAGGTACTTAACAATGGCTTGATGTTTTTGATGTTCAAGGCCTCTCTGGTAGACTTCTAGAAAAAAATTAAAATGGCAAATCACTGTAACAATTTTGCTTGTTATTTACTGAAAAATATATCATTCGTTGATAGTGTATCTTTCTAACTAAAAAATGCTTATACCTGTGAAAAATTACCTATCAGTCATTCTCTCAGTAATCCTTATTCCAATGCCAATTCAATTCCAATTTTAATGATACAGATCCTCATCACTTTAAATCTGGCAAGAGCTTCCTCGCTGGACATTTTCATTCTAGTTTTCCCTCCTACTATCTCTTTAAATATCACTTTCATGAGAGTATTCTGCTTTAAAAAAAAAAAAAAAACCTCCAAATGGCTCCTTAATTCCACGTTTTGATTTTGAAGCTTTATAGCTCCCTCAAGGTCCCTGATAATGTTATCCCAATCTACCCAACCTTATTTTCCAATACTCCCTAACACATAGTTTGCACCAGCCATTTTTCATCATTTTCTATCAAACTCATTCTAGCGTATTCACACAGCCGTGTTTTTCTTCCTATCTGCTCATCCAAATTCTATCCATTCTCCCACACCCATGTCAGGTCTTGCCTTCTCTAGATATCTTGTTCAATCCCTGACACGTAGCACTGAACAACACTGTGCTGACAATCTGCAGATTGTCTTCATCATAACTTAAAGATAAAAATATTGCAAAGTCATTCATTCTATGAACACTAACATACACTTAGAAAGTCATCTTATTACCTCACAGGAATTAGATTTGTCCATTCCTTGGATGTGTCCCTTCCTTGCTCTGCCACTAACAGGCTCAGTAATTTGGGGCCTATCCCTTTATCTCTTTGTGTTTCATTTTCATCACCAGTTAAATAAGAGGGCTGTTGTAGATTTTTACTACCAGAAGCAGCTATAGTGGCATCACGTAGGAAACTGGTAGAAATGCAGAATCTCAGGCCCCATTCCAGACTTACTGAGTCAGAATCTGTATTTCACAAGAAGCCTGAGAAGCAGTTCACTAGATGGTCTCCAATTTAATGATCCTTTTTAGGGCAAATATGATTTTTTTTTTTTTTTTTTTTTTTTTGAGACTGAGTCTCCCTCTGTTGCCCAGGTGGAGTGCACTGGCACGATCTTGGCTCACTGCAACCTCCACTGTCCACGTTCAAGTGATTCTCCTGCCTCAGACTCCCAAGTAGCTGGGATTACAGGCACCCACCAGGCCCGACTAATCTTTGTAATTTTAGTAGAGACGGGGTTTCGCTATCTTGGCCCGGCTAGTCTTGAACTCCTGACCTCAGGTGATACGCCAGCCTCGGCCTCCCAAAGTATTGGATTTAAAGGCGTGAGCCACCGCAGCCGGCTGCTAATATGATCTTGGATAGTCCTAACAGTTACTCTTAGCAGGCTTTCAAAGCACCAGAGATCGCAGCAAAATGCACACAAAGAAAACGATTATAATGAAATATGGAAAATATAATCCATTAAAAAAACACGCCTCACACTGTATTTTAAAAAAATTTGCAAACAAGAAAACTGCTTACTATAAAGAATCAATTTTCTTTCACAGAATTTTCATCCTGGCATCCCTATAACTACCCAAGCTTAGCTGAATACCTGAGTAGTGGAATGCCTTGAAATGTTGGTGCAAATGCTAGAGACGAACAGAGTCAAGAAACTTAAAAGTCTTCTTCATACTTATGTTGCTGTGACGAGCGACACAAAAATAGAGGGTCTAATGTCAGAAAAACCAGTGAAGTCACAACTTTTGAGGGAGTATCAGCTTCTATCTCATGTACCAGGAATATCAACTTAGCCTACTTCACAGTGTTACTCTAATGGTTAAATGAGAAAGTGCTCTGTCAAGTGTTTCCCAAATGCTCAAAACCACCCTTCCACATTGAGCAAGAATAAAACAACATCTGGTTACCCTTCCCAAGGTGATCTATCTGCCTTTTCCCGTTGAGGATCTCCTCATCGATCTCTTAATGAGATACGTAGGGTTAAAGGGTGGTGAACACAAGGCGGGAACATCACTTGGCAGCTCAGAAGGGTGGGGCGGGAGCCAAGTCTTTGGACTGAAACCATTTCCACCCTCCCCTTCAGCAGCTCCCCTTCCACTTCTGGAGACACCTGCCCCCTAAGCGAGCTGAGGGGCTGGCCCGACCAGAAGTAGTCTGCAGGCGGGCACTCCACGCGGGGTGCCGAGGCACCCAGAACGCGGGGCCCGGAGACTCGCCGGCGGGTGGGCGGAGGCGGACAGCCCAGCCCGCAACGAAGAGGCGGGTAGAGCGTCTTTCCCTACCCCTCAGCCCTCAACGGGGCCGGGAGCGGACGCTGAGGCGGACACACCTCTGTCTCGGTTTACCCAAGGGCAAAATTTGAGTAATTTCAGGGAGAAGAAAGCAAAGCATAGCGCCGGGTCAAGCCTGCGCCCTCCCGCCTACAGCTCACCGTAAACCGCGTCCGCGCTTCGGGCAAACTGAAGAGCGGCGGTGTTGGAGACATCTTCTCGGCTGCGCGTGCCCGCCACGGCGCTGCGGCGCCCGCCGATGACGTCAAGCTGGGAGCAACGAGACTGCCTACTCTGAGCTCGGCTAGAGCGGCTTGTGAGCTCCGGGCGGGCGAGCCGGCCCTGGGGAGTTTCCGTGGCCGCTGAGTTCGATCTTTGGAGCCTTAGCCAAACTATGCCAAGTTGGGGTTCTTGGGTACCCCTTGGGGTGAGGGGACTTCGTCGGCCTCGCTCTATAAGCTCTGCGCTCCCGGGCGTGGAAGAGAGTGGCCGAGCACTTGCGTCTCTGTGGTTTTCCTGGTTTGGGGAAAGCGGGTAGATGGCTGCTGGTTGCGGCTAACTGGGCCGAGCGAAAACGTAACCCAAGGCAGGTGGCTTATCTGGGGAAACGGCTGGGGCAGCGGTCCTGGGCCGTCGGTCCGCGGTCATCCTCGGAGCTTAAGATTCGGAGTGATGATAGGGTCTGGAAGTATGAGCCTTGTGACTCAAGGGCACTGTTCCCTCTTCTCCGAAATAGAAATAGTATCTGCCTTCAGAGCTGTTGAAAAGCTCGACTGAAATAATGACCGCAAGTGTGAATTGTAAAGCAATGTAAGTAGTATTTATTATTAAAAGGTCTCTACTGAAAGAAAGAGATCTAGGAGGAATGCAGTGCCCCGCGCTGATTGGAAAACGCGTGGCGCTGCGTCCTGAGCCGAGGCGTCCGTAGCAAGCCGAGTGAGTTACACTGTGAAGTAAGCACTAACTCAGACTCGGGTACCTTTCTCTTATTCCCTTACACGTATATCTTGTTCCCCTCTTCGAGGTCTGTAAATTTAAAACCCTAAGACTCCCAACAACTGAACAGAGCCCCCTGTGGCCAAGGGGACGCCAGAAAAATCTTATCAACTGACATCCTAGACATAACGGACCTGGTTATACCCTCTCCCTTTTGTGATTTGGCGGAGGCAGGTGACCGGCCTTAACGTTAAAATAGAGGCCAGGCGCGGTGGCTCACACTTGTAATCCCAGCACTTTGGGAACCCGAGGCAAATGGATCACCTGAGGTCAGGAGTTCAAGACCAGCCTGGCAAACATGGTGAAACCCTGTCTCTACTAAAAATACAAAAATTAGCCGGGCTTAGTGGCACGCACCTGTAATCTCAGCTACTCGGGAGGCTGAGGCAGGAGAATTACTTGAACCCAGGAGGCGGAGGTTGCAGTGAGCCCAGATAGTGCCATTGCACTCCAGCATGGATGACAAGAGTGAAACTCTGTTTCAAAAAAAAAAAAAAAAAGCATAAAACTGACAGAATCGACTCCATGGCAATGATACCACATTATAAATAAGACCTAAGCCCGTGGGTTAAAAGTCATGCTTCCCTACACTTAAAGAATAAACTATGTTCTCACTATGCTGCAAAGGTTTTCTAAAGCAGCTAAACAAACACGGGCCTCGCAGTGTTAAATTAATTTGCAGCTCACCCACCACCAGATACTAACAAACTGTTCCACCAGCCATAACTACAACTCTCATTGATTTCAGTAACTTTCTTCTGATAAGAAGGTCGCTGACCATGGACTGGTTCTGGCCAGTTTACAGTGATTACATGCTTACGTACTGTACCTTCCTGTCCTGAAAAGAAGTTTTGATGTATAGGACCTAATTGTAATATATTTAAATATTAAGTTTCCACCCCAAAGTAAATATGGGTTGTATGTTAAATATGCATGTTTTTTAATATGCATACAGCTGCTCCTCTAACTTGTTGAATATGTATGTTTAGCCAACCTGTTAAGCCTAAAGCTCCTACCTCAACTCCTCCTCTAAAGTGTATCTGGTCTTGGTTGGATGTATGCTTCTCAGCTGGCACAATGGCCACCTTGCATTCTTATAAGAAAGAGAGTCTCTCCTTTTCTAAATCTTTAGATCTTACGATTTTTAGTTAACATATGCAATAAGAATACAGGAAGCTAAGGAGAAGAAAACTACAGAATCTTGCTCCTGAGTGGGAATTGTGAACAATAATGACTACCTGAAACATTGCAGACTTTTTAAGAATCAGCAAGATCAGGTCTGGTTTTATACATTTATAAATTGGCAAAATAAAAATGATTTAACTCAGAATTATACTTTATATGATAGTAATTGTTGTAATAGGATTATCATATTACAGATGACTATTTACCATCTGGAACACAACTAACACCTTAGAGGGAAATACATTTTTTTTTTCATAAGAGACAGGATCTCATTCTGTCATCCAGACTGGAGTGTAGTGGCTTGATCATAGCTCGCTGTATCCTCAAACTCCTGGGCTCAAGTGATCTTCCTGCCTCAGTCTCCCTAGTAGCTGGGACTGGAGGCGTGTGCCACCATGCCCAGTTAATTTTGTTTTTTTTGTAAGACTGGGTTTTTCTATGTTGCCTAGGCTGGTCTTGAACTCTTGGGCTCAAGTAATCCTGCCTCAGCCTCCAAAAGTGCTGGGATTACAGGCATGAACCACTTCACTGTGCCTGGCCTGGCACTTTTCTTATGTTACTTCTATTCCTTAAAACAATGTTGTACTTAATTACATATTAATGAGGATATAGCCTCATTGGCCCTAGGTCATATTGTTAGAGAAAGCTGAGTTTGGGGTTTGAACCTAGCTCTAATCCAAAAGCCTGTGTTTTTCTCAAATCTTAACTCTTCATAGGCCTGTTCAATATTTTAGAAATTATTTCCTTACAATTAATTTGATAAGGGCAAGGACCATAGTGTCATTAATAACAAAACATGGAATGGGTGTGGTGGCTCACACCTGTAATCCCAGCACTTTGGGAGCCCGAGGAGGTGGATCACCTGAGGTCAGAAGTTTGAGACCAGCCTGGCCGACATGGTGAAACCCCATCTCTACTAAAAATTCAAAAATTAGCCAGGTGTGGTGGCAGGTGTCTGTAATCCCAGCTACTCAGGAGGCTGAGGTAGGAGAATTGCTTGACCCCAGGAGGCAGAGGTTTTAGTGAGCCAAGATTGTGCCACTGCACTCCAGCCTGGGCTACAAGAGCAAAACTCCGTTTCAAAAAAGAAAAAAAAGACATTAGGTTTTTTTTTTTTTTTTTTTTTTTTTTAAGTGTGTAATAACATCTAGAGGGCAGACATACAATAACATGTAACCTTTTCACTTATATATTTATTGAGCACCTAATTTTCCTTTTGTGCTAGCTGGTGAGGTAAGATGGATGAAGGACTGCATCTCTGTTAGGAAATAACTTGCATGAGAGAATGTCGGATGGATGGTTTAGATCAGTTCTAGGCATTCACATTTTCATTCCTCTTTTTTTTTTTCCTTAGTGTGCCCTTACTTGAGTTCAGTTTACCGTTGGAATGGTAAGATCTGGGAGGAAAGGACTAAGAAGGCAGTTTAATCTGCTTTTCTTCTAGTTCTTATCCTGATTATTGTCCAAGCAGAAGGAAACTTTTTGTTCCATGCTTACTGGTCAGCCACATTAGAATGTTGGATTGCAGGTTTGGCTGGTTCAGCATTTGGGCCCAAGCCTTCCTTTCTCTCATTTGTAGTTTAAGTGGATTGAAATAATATTTATTTAAAGGAAACTGATGTTTGAGTGGCAAAGTTGGATAAAAAGAATGAGACTCCTGCATTGAGAGAGGAATGGAACTCAGAAGAATAAAAATGGAAAAATGGTCGGGCACAGTGACTGGATTGCTTGAGGCCAGGAGTTTAAAACCAGCCTGACCAACATGGTGAAACCCCATCTCTACTAAAAATACAAAAAATTAGCTGGGCGTGGTGGCTGTGCCTGTATCCTAGCTACCTGGAAGGCTGAGGCAGGTGATTCGCTGGAAGTGGGAGGCAGAGGTTGCAGTGAGCTGAGATTGTGCCACTGCATTCTAGCCTGGATAACAGAGTGCAACTCTATCTCAATGAAAAGGAAAAGGATGACACTTTGTATATATCCTAGAGCTTAAATTGTCCTGGAAAAAGTAATTTTCATGAAAACTGTGTGGAGAAGCTATATTTTTATAGCATAGTGGCAATTTTCAAGCATTTTATGTTGTTGATATTGTACTATTAGTTCAGGATATTGAGTGCTTGCTATCTGCCAGGCAAAGGTATTATTGGATTATATATGTAGTACTATTTTATATTGCAGGTACTGTATATATCATTATCTAGCATACATTGTAAAATCCTGTTTGGTGGACTCGGTTGGATCACATAATGAGCATAATTCAAGGTGAGAGATGGAATAGTGGGTCCCTTTTTGTCTGGGCATGCCCAACTTCCCTTCGGGGTTAGGCAAGGGATTTGCCTGAAATTATACCATTGTTTGGCCTGTTTCCCTTTCCTGTCCTGTTTTTCTCTCTCCCTGAGAGCATTACCTTAACAAATCATTTGCTTATGAATTCTCACCTCAGAATTTGCTTTTGAAAATCCTGATTGTGTTCGTTTGGGTCTACATAGAAGCAGACACCAGTACATTACACTGTACATTAGATGTGCAAGAGATTGACTGTGGAGAGAGCAAGAGCAGAGAGGACGAACTTGTAGACTGCAGTGCACATCTGACACTCACAGAAGGAGAAAAGGAAAGAATGAGGATTGGGTAAGAAGTTTCTGGGTACAGTGCATTTCCAAGAAGGGGCTGGCTTTGCAGAGTCCTGAATTTGTCAGAATGGGCCTGTACTGGTACCTCTGCCATCCTCATTCATTGACTAGGGCCCTCAGACAGCCTGGCCTTGGTACAGATGTGCTGGTGGATCCAGAGGTTACCAACTTGGGCTGTCAACTGTGGTCCCCACAGCAGAAGGTCAGCTGAAAAATGAGTAGAGCATTATCATGGCCACCATACTGCCCTAAGATACTAATAATGTAATTTTTTATTTGTATTCAGAAAATATTTTGTTTATTCTCAACAAATATATGTGAGCCTAGCACTGTGAACAAAAAAGAGTTACTACCCTGATGGGACCTTTATTCTGTGGGGGAGCAGCAGGGTTATTTGTTTGTTTATTTATTTTTATTTTTGAGATGGAGTCTCGCTTTGTTGCCCAGGCTGGAGTGCAGTGGCGTGATCTTGGCTCTCTGCAACCCTGGCCTCCCAAGTTCAAGTGATTCTTGTGCCTCAGCCTCCTGAGTAGCTGGGATTACAGGCACACACCACCATGCCCAGCTAATTTTTGTATTTTTAGTAGAGATGGGGTTTCACCATGTTGGCCAGGCTGGTCTCAAACTCCTGGTCTCAAGTGATCTGCCCGCCTCAGCCTCCCAAAGTGCTGGGATTACAGGTGTGAGCCACGATGCCTGGCTAGGGTTTTTTAAATAAATGAAAGTATAAAAGAATTTTACAATGTGGTAAATGGTAGCATCTACTGAGTGCTGTTGTGTGCTTGAATTCTAAGTGCTATTCATTTAATCTTCTCTTCAACCTCATGAGGTAGGTATCCTTTATTACTCCCATTTTACAGATGATAAAACTGAAGCAAAGTACTTAAAAAACCTAGCCCCAGTAACTCAAAGAAGTAAGAGACTGAGACAGAGAATACTTGGGCAGCATTTAACTTTAGATAGAGTTGTCTGGAAAGGCCTCTGTGAAGAAGTGATATTTAAGCAAAAACATAAAGAATAAGGAATTAGTTGTATAATCGATTTATGGGAAGGGGGTTTGGCAAGGGAAGCAAGGAACAGCATGTGCAATGGCTTGTGTTAGGAAGGAGGTCCACCTATTTGGGTACTGATGGGGATCTGTGTGGCTGGAGGACAGTTAGCAAAATGGAGGGATGTGCAGATTGAAGTTGGCAGAAAGGCCAGGTGGGTCAGGGCCTCACAACTCTGGAATTTCATTCTGCACACTGTAGCCATCTGGAATCTAATTGAACTCATAAAAGTTTTTGAAAAGTTCTTAATTTTTTTTTTTTTTTGAGACGGAGTTTTGCTCTTGTTACCCAGGCTGGAGTGCAATGGCGCGCTCGGCTCACCACAACCTCCGCCTCCTGGGTTCAAGCAATTCTCCTGCTTCAGCCTCCCGAGTAGCTGGGACTACAGGCACGTGCCACCATGCCCAGCTAATTTTTGTGTTTTTAGTAGAGACGGGGTTTCACCATGTTGACCAGGATGGTCTCGATCTCTTGACCTCACGATCCACCCGCCTCGGCCTCCCAAAGTGCTGGGATTACAGGCGTGAGCCACCGCGCCCGGCCTAGTTCTTAATTTTTTTGCATAAACAATGGAGGATCATTTGCTTTTATTGGTCTCTTTGCTGCCACCCTATGGAGTGTGATTTCCCTCACAGGAGTGGTGCTTTTTCATGATATGTTCATGTTCATAAAGGAAGGCCAAGCTTGTTCAGTCTTCATAACAGGGACTGGGCAGCACATTTGTCACTCCTCCCTTGCCGTTCCCCACTACCCTCTGCCCCACAACCCTGCTTCATTCTTGTGACAGACAAAACAGGTGTGGGTATGTTCATTGGCTTCCAGCTCCCCTCATACAAGGCTGATGCATGGAATGTTGCTGTCCTGCATTTGTAAGTGAGTGGAGAGTTCCCTCAGGTGTTCTAGGCAATGGCACAATATTAGACATGCCCAAAGGCAGAAAAAAACAGATTCAGCTGAAGTGAAGTGCTGTCAGTTTCACCTTTGTGGAGCTGGTTGCTAGCAGTAATTAGAGTAAAGCTGAGTCCAGAGGATGTAAAGCAGGGCCAAGAGACATCCAATATAAGGCAAAAAAATGTGCTGAATTCTTATCATAATCTTACATAAGGAAAGCCAAAATAAACTGCTTTATTGGATCTTGGCTAAGTTAACAAATAGAGGTTTAAGGATATATTTTTTAAGAACATAAAAGATAATCATTAGTAGAAACTAAAATAATATATATATACCCAAGATCACTGGAGAAAATGAAAACAAATGTAGCTCATATAACAAGAGTTAGAACAAAAAGCAAACTGCAAGATACATCTCTCTCTTTCTTTCTCTGTGTGTGTGTGAGTGGGAGAGAGAGAAAGAGAATGTGTAAATATGTATAAGAATTGTACATATATGCATGTATATATATTTTATAAATTATGATGGTAGAAACAAAAGCAGACATAGAGCAGAGGTCAATCTAGCCTGACGATTACACAATTTGGGAAGGATGGTCTTTAAGAAGAATAATTCAAAAGTACAAATACAAAGAGATGTGAAAGTGAGTATTGATTTGGAATGACAACAGAAATGCTGATACATTATGGATGTCATAAATGTTATGTAATCCAGAATAACATTAACTGCCTGATAGCTCTCTATAATACTTTCTCCCAACATTTTTTTTTTTTTTTTTTTTTGTTAATGAAATGGGGTTGGCTGGTCACAGTGACTCATGTCTGTAATCCCAGCACTTTGTGAGGCCAAGGCGGGTGGATCACCTGAAGTCAGGAGTTCAAGACCAGCCTGACCAACATGGAGAAACTACTAAAAATACAAAACTAGCCTGGTGCGGTGGTTCATGCCTGTAATCCCAGCTACTTGGAGAATCACTTGAACCTGGGAGGCAGAGATTGCAGTGAACCAAGATCACGCCATTGCACTCCTGTCTGGGCAACAAGTGACCATCCCAAAAACAAACAAACAAACAAAAAAAAAACAGATGGGGGTCTCACCATGTTGCCCAGGCTAGTCTCAAACTCCTGGGCTGAGTGATCCTCCCACCTGGGACTCTCAAAATGTTCAGATTACAGGCATGAGCCACTGCACCTGGCCTCCCTCAACATTTTTGGCTGCATTTTCTTTGATCACCTCATTATAAGACAAGGATTACGTAATATTTTAATTTAAAAGAACCAGAAAGATAATTTCATATAGTGGATTTTATTACGATTATTGGTAGTATAGAAACTGAAAAAAGTTTCACAACTCACTATTGAGTGTTCTGTATCTGTAACTTCCTCTGCTAGTTCTTGCTCCAGTGACATTTCGTGTTCTGAGAACTCCAGCTCTTTGATGTTGCTTAGTCTGTCACCTGACAGTTACAGCCAGAGCTGGCCTGGCTGTAACTGTCTTCAGTTCCCCTTCCTTTCACTGCTGCCAACAAGCCAGTCTTTTGTGGGGAGAAGCAGCCTGGAAACTTGAATGTTGAGCCCTGTGTGGGGAGCAGAGCAACATTTAAAAAATATCTTTACCTTTGGGGGTCTGGATGCTCAGTGGGGTCCACCAGGGAGAAGTTGTCAACAAGGGCCAAGAAGATGTAGTACAGGCAAGTCTCTAGACAAAGTACTAAGAATACTTGACTTACCAAAAGATGTCAGGAAAGCAGGAACAAGATAAGATGGGACAAATGGAAAACAAATAGCATGCTGACAGACTTAAACCCATCCATATCAGTAATTGCATTAAAAAGTAAACAGTAGAATAATTGGTAGAATAAAAAATAAATGCAATATGGAATCCTGAATTGGATTCTGGAACAGAAAAAGGACATTAATGGAAAAGCTGGTGACACCCAAATAAAGTCTGGAATTTACTTGATAGTAATGTGCTAGTTTTGGATTTTTAGAGTTGACAAATATGCTATGGTTATATAAGATAGTAACATTTGTGGAGAATGGGTGAAGAGTATTCAGGACCTCTCTGTAGTATTTTTGCATCTTTTCTGTCAGTATAGTAGTATCCCACAATAAAATGTTTATTAAAAATGTACGTAGACTAAATATCAAATAAAAATCATATAGTGTCAGTCTAGATTAAGAAAACAAGCCTCTGGCTAGGTATCTCTGTAATCCTAGAACTTTGGGAGGCTGAGGCAAGAGGATCGCTTGAGACCAGCCTGGCTTAAATAATAAAAATTACCCAGGAATGGTGGTATGCCCCTGCAGTCCTAGCCAATTGGGAAGCTGAGGTGAGAGGACTGCTTCGGCCCAGGAGTTCAAGGCTGTAGTGAGCTGCAGTTGTGCCACTGCATTCCAGCCTGGGTGACAGAGGAAGGCCCTGTCTCAAAAAATAAAAAAAAAAAAAAGAGAAAACAAGATTCAATTATATACTGTTCATAAGAATACACTTTAAAAATAAGAACAGTCTTAAAAGAATGGAAAAATACTCAAGCAAACACTAATCATGAGAAATACAGTATTACTATATTGGGGAAAAATCAACCTTCTAGATAAAGAGTATTATCAGAAGTAAGCTAATTTCTTAATAATCTCATCAGGAAAACATAAGAGTCCTAAACATGTATCCATTTAAAAACAAAACCTCATAATATATGAAGCAAAAATTGGCAGAACTAAAAGGATAAATAGAAAAATCTATAGTTATAGTTGGAGATTTTAATACATTTCTCTCAGTAATTGATAGAACATATATAAAAAATATAGAATATTTGAACATTATTTTCAAACTTAATTAGTATTTCTAAAACAGTACATGCAACAAATGCAGAATGAATTTTTTCTTCCAAGTACACATAGATCATTCACCAAAACAGACCATATGCTTGGTCATAATGCAAGTCTCCAAACATCTAAAGGATTAAAATTATACAGAATTTGTTCAATAATGGAATTTAGAAATGAAAAGCAAAGGATATCTAGAAAAATCAACTATTTGGAAATTAAGCAATAAAATTCCAAAAAAGCATAGGCCAAAGAAGAAATCACAAGGGAATTTAGAAAATATTACATACTGATGGTAAAGATAATGATAACTTACCAATATGACTGGGTGCAGTGACTCACACCTGTAATTCTAGCACTTTGGGAAGCTGAAGTGGGCAGATCACTTGGGCCCAGAAGTTTGACACCAGCCTGGGCAACACGGTGAAATCCCATCTCTACCAAAAATACAAAAATTAGCCGAGCATGATGGCATGTGCCTGTAATCACAGCTACTTGGAAGGCTGAGGTGGGAGGATGCTTTTATTCCAGGAGGCGAAGTTTGCAGTGAGTCGAGATCATGCCATTGCATTCCAGCCTAGGTGACAGAGCCAGACACCTGTCTCAAAAAAAAACACAAAAAACAAACCAAAAAACCCAGAAACTTACTAGCATTTGTGGATGCAGCTAGAGCAATGATTGAGCAAAATCTATAACTTTATTATATTTTGTATATCTTGTATGCATATATTGCATATATTAGAAGAAAAATTAAAATCAATTTAATAAATATCCATCTCAAGAAGTGAGCAAAAGAAGAGCAAATTAAAACCTAAGAAAACAGACAAATAATAAATAAAGGGCAACAGCGTAGAAAACCAAGAATAGATAAAATGAACAAAACCAAAAGTTGGTTTTTTGAAAAGATTAATAAATTGATTAACCTTTATTAATATAATCAAGAATAAAATAGAGGAGCCAAATTGTCAATATCAGAAATGAAAAAGGGACATTGTAAGAGATCCTACAGACATTAAGAAGATAATGTGATGTGCCAGCAATGGTGGCTCACACCTGAAATCCCAGTACTTTGGGAGGCTGAGGCAGGAGGATCACTTGAGCTCAGGAGTTGAGACCATCCTGGGCAACATAGGGAGGCCCTATCTCTACAAAAAAATAAATTAAAAAAAATTAGCCAGCCATGATGGCATACACCTGCTGTCCCAGTTACTTGGGAAGCTGGGCTGGGAGGGTTACTTGAGCCCAGGAGTCTGAGGCTACAGTGAGCTACAGTAGTGCCACTGCACTCCAGCCTGGGTGACAGAGCAAGACCTTCTCTCAATAATAATAATAATAATAATAATAATAAGTGACTATGAAAAACTGTAGGCCAATAAATTGGAAAGTTTGTTAGACAGAAAATTTTTGTAAAACACAAAGTTACTAAAACTGACAAGAAATAGAAAATATGAATAGTCTTATATCTGTTAAAGAAATGCAATTTGCAATTAAAAGTTTTCCCCAGAGCAAACTTTAGGTCTGGATGGCTGAATTGGAAAAATTCTACCATACATTTAAGGAAGAAAGGATACCAATCTTACACAAACTCTTTAGAGAATAAGAGTTTGAATATTCTTTCTTTAGAGAATAAGAGAATAAGAAACCATCTACCAACTTGTTTTATGAACCTAGTGTAACTCTAATATCACAACCTTAAAAGTACATTACAAGAAAATAAAATTACAGATAAATATCCCTTATGAACTTAGATGTAAAAGTCCCAAAAGAAAAAAGGAAATCCTGGCTGGGCATGGTGGCTCATGCCTGTAATCTCAGCATTTTGGGAGGCCAAGGCGGGCAGATCACTTGAGGCCAGGAGTTTGAGGCCAGGAGTTTGAGACCAGCCTGGCCAACATCGCAAAACCCCATCTCTACTAAAAATACTAAAATTAGTTGGATGTGGTGGCTTGCATCTGTAATCCCAGCTACTTGGGAGGCTGAAGCACAAGAATCGCTTGAACGTGGGAGGCAAAAGTTGCTGTGAGCTGAGATGATGCCACTGGACTCTAACCTGGGTGATAGATCAAGACTCTTGTGGAAAAAATAAAAAATAAAATAAAATAAAGCAACAACCCAGAAATCCAATAAAATATCAAAAGTATAGTATATCATGACCAAGTAAGGTTTATTTCAGGAATATAGGTTTGATTTAACATCTGAAGTAAGTCTATATCATTCACTGTTGTCAGAATAAAGGAGAAAAATATTAATATAACCATCTTAATAAATGCAGAAAAAGTAATGAAATTCAACATCTGTTCATGATTTTTAAAAACTTAGCAAACCAGGAATAGAAGGACATTTTTCAGTCTGATAAAAGACATCTTTAAAAATCTTTAGCTAATATCATAATAGTGAAATATTAAAATCTTTGCCCCTAAAGCCTGGAACAAGATGATGTCCACATTCACCACATTCACCCAGTTTTATTCACCATGATAATGAAGGTCTTAGCCATTGAATTAAGATTTTAAAAAGCAACAAAAGGCACAGGATTGAAAAGAAACAAGCACTGTGTCTATTTGCAGATGACATGATTATTTACATGGAAAATTAAAAGATAAATGTATATAAAACTCAGTATGAATAAATGAATTTAGCAAGAATTACAAAATAAGATCAATCTGTATTTTTATTTCTATATAGTAATTCTAAAAAGTTGGAAAATAATATTAAAAATTATACTGTTGAGCATTGTATAAATACCAAATACCTAATAATGAATTTCCTAAAAGATGTACAAGAATTTTAAAATATTGCTGAGATAAATAAGATATAATATTTCTTCTTTGTAGAAGAAATTTCAAGGCTGGTGGCAAACTGTCTTAATGGTTTGTCTTTGAACAGACAAACTATCTTAATGGTTTTGATGATTAAATATTATAAACGTATCAGTTCTCCCCAGATTGATGTATAGGTTCAACACACTCTTAATAAAACTCCCAGCAAACTTTTTGTAATAATTGACTAGCTGATTCTAAAATTTACACAGACACACAAAGGAATTTAAATAGCTAAAATAATCTCGAAGAAGAATAAAGTTAGAGGAATTACACTACCGGATTTTGAGACTTTATAAAGCTACTGTAATTAAGACAATGAAATTGTGTCATAAGGGTAGAAACGTAGACCAAAGGAACAGAACAGAGTGTGCAAAAACAAATCTAGACAGTTGGTTATTGGTTTTTTGACAAAAGTGCAGATAGAATCCAATATAGAAAATGAAGATCTGTGTAATACTGGCATGCTTTGTTTTATTGTGTTTCTCTTTATTGCAATACTGCGTTTTTATTGTTGTTATGGGTTTTTTTTTTTTTTTTGGTGGGGGGTGGTTTGAGACAGGATCTTACTCTGTCACCCAGGCTGCAGTGGCATGATCATGGCTCACTGAAAAGTCAACCTCTCGAAGGCTCAGGTGATCCTCCCACTTAAGCTTCCGGAGTAGCTGGGACCACAGATGCATGCCACCACACCCAGCTAATTTTTGTATTTTTTGTAGAAATGGGGTTTCACCATGATGGCCAGTCTGGTCTCAACTCCTGGGCTCAAGTAATCCTCCCACCCAGACCTCCCAAAGGTGCTGTGATTACAGGCATGAGCCCCGCATCTGACCTTTTCTTCCCCCCAAGTTGAAGGTTCATGGTAACTCTGTTTTAAACAAGTCTATTGGTACCATTTTCCCAACATCATGTGCTCACTTCATGTCTTTGTGTAATTCACGTTTTTGTAATTCTCTCTATATTTCAGACTTTTTATTATTATATCTGTTATGGTGATCTGTGATGCGGGATCCTTGATGATACTATTGTAATTGTTTTGGGGTGTCAGGAATGGTACCCATATAAGACAGTGAACTTAATCAGCAAAAGTTGTGTGTCTTCTGACTGCTCCATTGACTGCTGCACCTACTGCCACTTCCTTGTCTCTGCTCCTCTCGTTGGGCCTCCCTATTCCCTGAGACAAGACAATATTGAAAGGAGGCTATTTAATAAGCCTGTAATGATCTCTACATGTTCAAGTGAAAGGAAGAGTTGCACATCTCTTACTTTACATATATTTTTTGAAATAGGGTCTCACTCTGTTTCCCAGGTTGGAGTACAGTGGCACTATCATAGTTCACTGCAGCCTGAATTCCTGGCCTCAAGTGATTCTCCTGCCTCAGTCTCCCAAAGTGCTGGCATTACAGGTATGAACCACCAAGTTGGGTCGGACGTCTCTCACTTAAAATCAAAAGCAAGGAATGATTAAGCCTAGTGAGGAAGAGATGTCAAAAGCTGAAACACGTCACAAGCTAGGTCTCTTGTGCTAATCAGCGAAGTTGTGAATGCAAAGGAAAAGTTCTTTTAAAATTTTTGTTCCTTTTGTTCTTTTCTTTCTTTTTTTTTTTTCAGACAGGATGTCACTGAGTGACTCACGGTGGAATGCAATGGCATGATCATGGCTCACTACAGCCTCAACCTCCCAGGCTCAAATCGTCCTCCCACCTCAACCTACTAAGAAGCTGAGACCACAGGTGCACCCCACCATGGCTGGCTGATTTTTACATTTTTTGTAGATATTGGGTACCACTATGTTGCAAAGGCTGGTGAAAGTTCTTGAAGGAAGTTGAAAGTGCTATTCTAGTCAACACACAAATGATAAGAAGGTGAAACAGACTTATTGCTGATACGGAGAAAGGTTGAGTGGTCTGGATTGAAGATCAAACTATCAGCAACATTCTCTTAAGCCAAAGCCTAATATGGAATAAGGCCCTAATGCTCTTCAATTCTGTGAAAGCTGAGAGAAGTAAGGAAGCTGCAGAAGAAAAGTTTGAAGCTAGCAGAGGTTGGTTCATGAGATTTAAGAAGCCATCTCCATATCATAAAAATGCAAGGTGAATCAGAAAGTGGTGATGGAAGCTACAGCAAGTTATCCTAAGATCATTGATAAAGGAGACAAGACAGCCTGATATTTGGAAAAGATGCTTTCATAGCCAGACAGAAGTCAGTGCTTGCCTTCAAAGGACAGTCTGACTCTCTCGGTAGGGGCTAATGTAGCTGGTGACTTTAAGTTGAAACCAATGCTCATTTACTGTTCTGAGAATCTTAGAGCCTTTAAGAATTATATGAATCTACTGTCTGTGCCTGGATGACAGCACATCGGTTTATAGCATGGTTTACTGAACATTTTAAGCTCACTTGAAATTTACTACTCGGAAAAAAGATTCCTTTAAAATATCACTGCATTGACAGTGCACCTAGTTGCCACATTGCTCTGATGAAAATATACAAGTTGATTAAAATGTTTTTATGTTAACACAACATTCATTTTGCAGACCATGGATCAAGGAGTAATTTCAATTTCCAAGTCTTATTATTTAAGAATTACATTTTGTGAAAAAAATTACATTTTGTAAGATAATAGCTGCTATGGGTAGTGATCCCTCAATGAATCTGGGCAGAGTAAATAAAACACCTTCTGGAAAGAATTCCCCATTCTAGATGCCACTCAGAACATTTGTGGGCCAGACACAGTGGCTCACACCTGTAATCCCAGCACTTTGGGAGACTGAGGCAGAAGGACCATTTGAGCCCAGGAGTTTGAGACCAACCTGGGCAACATAGCGGGACTCCATCTCTACAAAAACAACAACAACAACAAAAAAATGTTTAAAGAATATTTGTGATTCATTGGAGGAGGTCAAAATATCAACATTAATAGGAGTTTCGAAGAATTGGATCCCAACCCTCATGGATGACTTTGAGGAGTTAAGACTTCAGTGGAGGAAGTCATTGCAGATGTGGTAGATATGACTGGATTGCTGCAATCTTATGATCAAACCTGAATGGATGAGGGGTTGCTTCTTATTGATCAGCAAAGAAAGTGATTTCTTGAGATGGACTCTTCCTGATGAAGTTGCTGTGAACATTGCTGAAAACATTGAATCACAACGAATAATTGAATCATAATGAATAGTATTACATAAACTTGGTGAAGCAGTGGGCAGCAGGGTTTGAGAGGATTGATTCTAACTTTGAAAGAAGTTCTTCTATGAGTAAAATACTATCACATAGCATCACATGTTATAATGAAATCATTTGCTACAGGAAGAGTCAATTGATGTAAACTTCATTGCCATCTTATTTTAAGAAATGGCCACAGCTCCCCGAGCCTTCAGCAACCACCATCCTGGTCAATCATCACCATCAATATCAAGACAAGAATCTCCACCAGCAATAGGTGATGACTGTATTTTTTAAGCAATAATTTTTTTTTTGTTTTTTGGGGTTTATTTGAGGCAGGATCTCGCTCTGTCACCCAGGCTGGAGTACAGTGGTGTGATTTCAGCTCACTGCAACCTCTGCCTTCCAGGCTCAAGTGATCCTTTTACTTCAGCCTCCTGAGTAGCTTGGACCACAGGCGTGAGTCACCATGACTGGCTAATTTTTTGTTTGTTTGTTTTGTTTTTTGAAGACACAGGGTCTCATCATGTTGCCCAGGCTGGTCCTGAACTCCTGGACTTAAGCGATCTGCTGGCCTCGGCCTCCCACAGTGCTGTGATTACAAGTGTGAGCCACCATACCCTGCCCAAAGTATTTTTAAATTAAGGTATGTACATTGATTTTTAAGACTCAATGCTATTGCACTCTAAATAGACTGCATATAGTATAAGCATAACTTTTAGATATGCACTGAGAAACCAAAAAATTGGTATGGCTTACTTTATTGCAACATTCACTTTATTGTGTTGGTCTGTATCTGAACCCTCAATGTCTCTGAGGTATGCCTGTAAATGGTGCTGGAGGAACTGAATATTCACATGGGAAAAAAAATGAACTTTTACCCTACCTTTTGTCGTACATAAAAATTACTTTGATTTTTTGATTCAATTATACACATTCATATGAAAGCTAAAACTATGATGCTTTAGGAGAGAAAATAAAATGCCTTCTTGAACGTGTGTTAGGCGAAGATTTCTTCAATATAACACAAAATTCATTTACTGTAAAAGAAAGACAATTGGTATATTGGACTTCAACAAAATTAAAACTTGCCCTACTTAATGTAAATATCTTAGCTATAGCCTAGTACTGGCTTAGGGATAGACAAACTAGGAAGAAAACAGGGAACCCGTAAAAGGACCCACACATATGTAAAACTTTACCTATGTTTCATTGCATCCCATTGTAAAATTGTCAACAGGGAAATGGGAAATTGATGAATCACTCTGGAACAATTGTTTTTTCACAAATTTAAAAAAAAAAATTTTGATCTCTTGTATCATACAAAAAAATTCCAAGTGGATTGAAGACAGTATGAAATGCAAAACTAAATTGTTTAGAATACATCTTAATTATCTTGGAGTAGGGAGAGATTTCGCAAATAAAATACAAAAAACATCAATCAAAAAGGAAAAGATTGATAATTTTGGCTACTTTGAAATTAACATTAGCATGATATTTGCAGCTTGTGTAACTAGTGATTAGTGTCTACAATGTATTCAAAACTTATATAAATTGGTAAGAAAATGGCAAACAGCCCAGTTAAAATGGCAAAAGACATAAACAGGCCGGGCGCGGTGGCTCACGCCTGTAATCCCAGCACTTTGGGAGGCCGAGGCGGGTGGATCACGAGGTCAAGAGATCGAGACCATCCTGGTCAACATGGCGAAACCCCGTCTCTACTAAAAATACAAAAATTAGCTGGGCATGGTGGCACGTGCCTGTAGTCCCAGCTACTCGGGAGGCTGAGGCAAGAGAATTGCTTGAACCGAGGAGGCGGAGGTTGCGGTGAGCCGAGATCGCGCCATTGCACTCCAGCCTGGGTAACAAGAGCGAAACTCCGTCTCAAAAAAAAAAAATAAAAACAAATTGACATAAACAGGAAACAGAGAAGAGGAAACACGAAAAACTGCTTAATTCCTCACAAGTAATCAGGGAAATACATAGAACAACACTGAGACATTGTTTTCTCATCTTGCAGATTGAGATTAAAAAGCATGATGTATGTGAGTCACGAAGTTGGGCAAGTGTACTCAGCTAATGAAAATGTAATTTGGTAACAACCATTCTGGGGAAGAATCTCAAATTCTAGTAAAGCTGAAGATGTAATACCCTTCCACCCTGAATTTTCTAGGTCTGAACACAAGAGCATTTCTTATGTCTGTACAACTGTGTATACATAAAGACATAGAAAAATGTTTATTGTAGTGTCATTGGCAATGCCACAGAAATGGAAATGCCAAGTGTCAATCAACGAATTGATAAATAAATTTTAAAACATTCATTTGATAAGTGTGTCAGGCAGTGAAAATGAAAGAACAAACAAGTCTCTTTCAGTGGTTGCAGTGATCATGTTTTACTTACATAATTTTCAACAGGAATGTAATCAGCAAAATTGATTTTAATGAGAAAGCCACAGAAGAAAGAGAGAAAGTTCTGGGAATTTCCAAGAAGAAAGCATTTTGGAGATGAAGCCCCATTTTTTAAGCATTAAAATATGATAGTTTAACTTACTTTGTCTCTTTCCATAGTAACACAAATTATTTTAAATTCCGCTGGAATATCTTCTTTGAAGTACTGGTTCTGACCACACGAGGACAGCATTTGCATGGAAATATCTCCTTCAACGTAGTATAGTGGGAAAACACACACACTACACACACACACACACACACACACACACACACACACCCCTTTTGTATTTAGATATATTATTATCTGAAGTGGATTCTGACATTGACTTTCAACTGTCTTAGTCAATGGAAATTTAAAGTAAGTTACTGTCACAGCAAGTGTTTGTTAGAATACTGTACTTCATTTTCATTAGTTTTGAGCCACTCAGCATCGCCACACTGCAGATGTCAGGAAGGCTCATCTGGACTTTGGTGGTGTTTTTGTTTCAAGTTGTTTCTTTTCTAACAGCTGTTTTTGTCAGTTTGGAAAATATGTGGTACATATCTGCATCGGGGGAATTACTAAATTGTGATCATTTCATGAGGTTTTGTGACCTTTACTCTAGCATGTATTATTTTATTAATACCTCTAAGAGGAAAATGAAGCACTTTGCCCTCAGGGCTGGAAGAGAGATCTGCCAGTTGGGATTCTGGTTAGACTTTCCACTACACTGTTTTTTGACCCAACACCAGATTCCACCCTGTAAAAAAGTGAAAAAAGTGAAGAGTTTCCTGTTTTGAAGTTAGCACCAGACCTACACTAGATTTTCAGCATTTATGTCAACAGATTATACACTGGGATTTTAAGATAGCATTTTGAGACTGGGCGTGGTGGCTCACACCTGTAATCCCAGCATTTTGGTAGGCCGAGGTGGGTGGATCACCTGAGGTCAGGAGTTTGAGACCAGCCTGGCCAACATAGCGAAACACCGTCTCTACTAAAAATACAAAAATTAGCCTGGTGTGTTGGCATGCGCCTGTAGTCCCAGCTATTCAGGAGGCTGAGGCAGGAGAATCGTTTGAACCTGGGAGGCGGAAGTTGCAGTGAGCCGAGATCGAGCCACTGTACTCCAGCCTGGGTGACAAGAGTGAGACTCCGTCTCAAAAAAAAGATAGCATTTTGATTTAAACATCTTACCCAGAGTGTTTAGCTCACTGCCTTATAGTTGTAGTTGAATGTCTTCCCTAATGAAAATAAACCTGATCGATCCATTTCCCAGCTGGAAATCCTTCAGTGGTTCCAAATGGCTTTCAAGACCTAGTTAACTCTATATTCAAAACTGTTTATAAACCACCCATGCCTAACCTTTCAGTCTTACATTCATATTAGCCAGTCACGGTGGCTCATATCTGTAATTCCAGTTTTGCGAGGTGGGAGGATTGCTTGAGGCCAGGAGTTTGAGACCAGCTTGGGCAACATAATGAGACCCTGTCTCTACAAAAAAAAAAAAAATTATTAAAAATTAGCCAGGCATGGTGGTGCCTGCTTGTAGTCGCAGCTACTTAGGAAGCTGAGGCAGGAGGATCACTTGAACCCAGGAGTTTGAGGTTGCAGTGAGTAATGGTTGCACCACTTCATTCCAGCCTGGGTGACAGAGAGAGATCCTATCTCAATTAAAAATATATATGTTCATATCAATACTAAATTAATATATGCTAAGCACACATCGTATGCCTTCATTATCTTTCATATTTTATATACATGATTTAATTTATTCCTTGCTTTTAAAGATATTGTTTGCAAATTGGGAAACTAAGACTCGGAGAACTTAAAATATCTCTACACAAACTGGGATTTCAACTTGGTAATTGCTCCAAAGTCATAACTATATATAGTCATTTGCTGTATAATGATATTTATATATGTATGTTTTACATATGTGTAATATATGATGGTCCCATAACATTATTATACCATACTTTTACTATAACTTGTCTATGTTTAGATAGGTTTAGATTTACAAATACTTACCACTGTGTTACAGTTGCGTATGGTATTCAGTATAGTAGCATGCTATATAGCTTTGTAGCCTAGTTGTCATAGGATATTCTAAATAGCCTAGGTGTACAGTAGACTCTACCATCTAGATTTGTATACGTATGCTCTATGATGTTTGCACAACAACATCACCTAACAATGGATTTCTCAGAACGTATCCTCATCGCTAAGCAACACATGATTGTATTAGACTTTTCTCATCTTTTCTCTCCTCACATCCATTTACTCACCAGTCAGTCTCAGCTACTCTCAGTTCCTTTCATGCCTAATAACTTTTGCATATATTTTTGCTTCTTCTTGGAATGTCTTTCACCTCTGCTCTTACTGGTCAAATCCTTCTTTATTTAAGACCCAGCTTAGGCTGGGCATGGTGGCTCATGCGTGTAATCCCAGCACTTTTGGAGGCTGAGGTGGGCAGATCACTTAAAATCAGGAGTTTGAGACAAGCCATGGCCAACATAGTGAAACCCAGTCTCTACTAAAAATACAAAAATTAGCCAGGAGTGGTGGCGCCTATAATCCCAGCTACTTGGGAGGTGGAGGTGGGAGCATTTCTTGAACCTGGGAGGTAGAGGGTGCAGTGAGCTAAGATCACACCACTGCCCTCCAGCCTGGGTGACAGAGCGAGACTCCATCTAAAAAAGCCTCATCTTAAAGTTGTAGTTATTTCTCCCTGATCCATTCAGTTGTGTTTATTGCCTCTGCTCTGAGTTACAGAGTCAGAGTCTTGAGAAGTTTTACTTAAAATGAGTGTATGGGAGTGGGGCAGAGGATTGGGCAGGGAATTGCCGATGTTACACTGAAAGAACCATTGCTCTGTGCAATGTGGAAATCCATTTTTAGGTTGAACCCCAATAAGGAAGTGATTCTTCTTTCCAAGAGGAGCAAAATAAGTCCATCTCTCTTGACTAAGGGTTAAAGTTACTAGGAGAGAGAAAGTAGTAACTAAAGTTTCCAAGTTAGAGGGAGTTATAGGGCCAAGAGAACAGACAAAGCCATTACTTGGGTTAACAAATCAAATAGGAGCCATATTGAAATGAACTTTAAGCCCTTGCAGACATAAAGACCAAAAGGGCTTTGAAAGTAAGGGGCAACAATCTCTGCCGAAACTACTACAGGGAGGCTTTGGGTACCTAGAATGGGCAAAACCTGGGAAGCAACACCTCTTTCTTAGAACTCTTTTCTTATTCCTATTTGAGCATGCCATGCAGGTACAGAAATTTTGATGGATTATATCTCCAATATTTATTTTCTTAAAAAACTGCACTTATACTGGTGAGGCAGTGGAGAAATAGGAACACTTTTACACTTTTGATGGGAGTGTAAATTAGTTCAACCATTGTGGAAACAAGTGTGTCAATTTCTCAAGGATCTAGAACCAAAAATAGCATTTGACCCAGCAATCCCATTACTGGGTATATACCCAAAGGATTATAAATCATTCTACTATGAAGACACATGCACATATATGTTTATTGCAGCCCTGTGTACAATAGCAAAGACCTGGACCCAACCCAAATGCCCATCAATGATAGACTGGATAAAGGAAATGTGGCACATATAACACCATGGAATACTATGCAGCCATAAAAAACAATGGGATCATGTCCCTTACAGGGACATGGATGAAGCTGGAAGCCATCATTCTCAGCAAACTAACACAGGAACAGAAAACCAAACACTGCATGTTCTCATTCATAAGTGGGAGGTGAACAATGAAAACACATGGACACAGGGAGGGGAACGTCATACACTGGGGCCTGTCGGCAGGTAGGGGGACAAAGGGAAGGAGAGCATTAGGATAAATACCTAATACATGCGGGGCTTAAAACCTAGATGACGGGTTGATAGGTGCAGCAAACCACTATGGAACATGTATACCTATGCAACAAACCTGCACATTCTGCACATGTATCCCGGAACTTAAAGTAAAATCAAAAAACCCCACAAAACTGGAGCTAGACTTTCACTTAGATTTGTAGCATGAATATTCCATTTCTTGTTTAGCTAAGGCTTCTTCCTCCTTTTTTCTTTCACCTGCGTGTTTATCAGTTTTCTAGGTGCTGAGACTCTGGAAATTTCCGGGCTAAATTATGATTCCATTTTCCTGAGAAGACTTCTTTAAAGATATGGACTTATTACTTCCCATTTCAAGTATTTTCTTTTTATCATTCATTTTGAAAACATTATCAGAAAGTGAATGGAAATCAGCCTTTACTGAGGATATGCCAAGTACCAGACAACTTTTTTTTTTTTTTTTTTTTTTTTTTTTTCCGAGATAGAGTCTTGCTCTGTCTCCCAGGCTGGAGTGCAGTGGTGCGATCTCTGCTCACTGCAACCTCTGCCTCCCCGGTTCAAGCAATTCTCCTGCCTTAACTTCCCAAGTAGCTGGGATTACAGGCGCACACCACCATGCCCAGCTAATTTTTGTATTTTTAGTAGAGACGGGGTTTCACTATGTTGGCAGGCTGGTCCTGAATGGCGGACCTCGTGATCTACCCACCTCAGCCTCCCGAAGTGCTGGAATTACAGGCATGAGCCACCAGGCACGGTCCCAGACAACTCTTTCACATGCCTTCTCTCATCCAATTTCCAGCACAGTCCCTATAATGTAATACTATCCCCATTATATAGAGGAGGAAATAGAGATTGATAGAGATTGAATAAGCTGGTGGTAAGTGGGGAAGCTGGGATATGAATAAGATCAAGGCTGATCTTTTTCCTATAAAACAAAATTTATGCTTCATCCAAATTTTGTTTTATAGGAAAAAGATGAAGTATAAATATATAGGATGAAGTATAAATTTTGTTTTAAAGGAAAACATTTCCATAGACCCCTTGTGTTGACTAAAATTATGTTTCTTTAAAAACAAGCATAAAACGAGACGTAAACATCTTATGCCTATGGCATTTATAAAACCACAAAACTAAATGTAAATATACAAATTAAATGGGAACATAATGTCAATAAAACTAAAACTAACATTACTAATGGGCAATGATATCATTTTGTTGAAGGCTTGCAATATATTAGATTAGTGCAAAAGTTATTGCAGTTTTTGCCATTACTTTTAATAAAAATTTAGCCTCTGCTTGACTCACATGATTATTTCGTTAGGAAATCCACTTTTAAAGGAAACTAAATATGGCCTGAGAAGGACTCCATACTTCTATATTTGAGTCTTTGTGGATGAACTGCAACCTAAAGTAATTAGTAGGCAAGATTAAAGACCTAATTTAGGAGTATGCGCCTGTAACAATAGCTGAGTTTCAGCCAATCCCAGCAGCCATGCTTCAACAATTTATACCCTGCTGAGTGTTCAAACTGTGTTCAAATAAGGTAAATGCCAATCTGTAACCATTCCAGCTGTTTCTTTACCTCACTGCCAATTCCTGTATGTCACTTTACTTTTTTTTGTGTGTAAATCAGTTCTGACTACGAGGCACCCCTGGAGTCTCTGAGTCTGCTGTGACTCTGGGTGCTACCTGATGGGCGAATCATTGTTCAGTTAAACTCCTTTAAATTTAATTTGGCTGAAGTTTTTCTTTTAACACCACCTCTGGTCTTGTTTCATTAGCCCATGGTAATAAAAATAGAATTATGTTACTGGAATGTCTACTCCTTGAGGGTGAGTCCTTTGTCTGCCTTTTTTACTGTGGTTTTCTTAGTATCTAGAATAGTGTATGGCACATAGAAGGTGCTCAGTAAATATTTCCTGACTGTAGGAGTTGATGAATGAAGAAATACTTGGCTCTAGTACATTATTATATGCAGTGTGCATATGCATTATTATATGCAAATGCAAGCCCTGAACTCTTGGGGCAGATGGTCATTCAGAGGCTTAAACAATGTGTTTATATTGCTGATACAGTGTTCTGAGAAATTAATTATTGATTGATTTCTCTCTGTGTTTTTCTTCTATAGCCCTTCCCTTTCTTCCTACCCCAACCCATTCAAGCAGGTGCTTGGATTCTATGCCTATGACCTCATGGGAGAGATCTGATTGGTCAGAAAAGCAGCAATTGGCCTGGGCGGGGTGGCTCATGCTTATAATCCCAGCCCTTTGGGAGGCCGAGGCGGACAGATGGCTTGAGCCCAGGAGTTCACAACCAGCTTGGGAAACATGGCAAAACCCCCGTCTCTACAAAAAAACACAAAAATTAGCCAGGCATGGTGGCATGCACTTGAAGTCCCAGCTACTTGGAAGGCTGAGGCAGGAGGGTGGCTTGAGCCCAGAGGCGGAGGTTGCAGTGAGCCTAGATCATGACACTGTACTCCAGCCTGGGCAACAGAGCAAGACCCCCACATCAAAATAAATAAATAAATAAATGTGAAAAAGAAAAGCACTATTGCTTGCAACCTTCTTGGTTTGTATTCCCTACATTTCCAGATGTTAGAGGCATTTCAGAGTACACTGTTCCTCAGTGTGCTGATTATCTTCCATTCCTGCCTCCACATCTACTCTCCATCTCCATCCTTATCTGTGCCCCTGAGGGCTGACCTTTATAAATTGCATAAGTGGGCCTTCTTGCTTTTTGGCTTCTGCTTAGATTTGGCCAGTGGGAGGCACTAGCATGAGGCTGGAGGGCCACATTTCAGAGGCCGCTTGTTTGGACGTTGTCATTTCTCCCACACCACACCCCCTACATGCTTTGGTGTTGGGCTCTGTGAAAGGTCATGGAACTGTGACAAAACCCTGGAGATGTGGGGCGAGGGGAAGAAAGAGACCTGAAGTTAAATTGCCTGTCCTCCTGGTGGAATGGTAGACTCAAAATTAGAAATTAAGTTTAATTATAGAAAAGTAAGTAATGTATTTACATACATACATTTGCACACTGAGATTCATACCTTCCAAGGTTTTCTTTTAGAGGTTATCATTGCGATGGAAATCCAAAACTTAAAAATTGTCATAGTGATCTCAGTGGGCTCCACCCACGAATCCAATCTGAGAAACACTACACTACATTATGCTAAACTTACGGTTATAGCATTCTAGAAGCTGATTTCTTGTAAGAATGAATAAAAGTTGTGATTAAAAGTTACGCTCTGGGAGGCAGCAAAACATAATGGATAAAAATAAGAAATCTGGACTCAAAATCCAGCTTTGCCACTTACCAGCAAGTTGCTTAATCAGTAAGTTGCTTAATCTCTCTGTGCCTGTTTGCTCACTTGTAAATAATACAAAATTTTGAGGATTAAATAAGAGAATATGTGAAAATGACTTAGAAGGGTGCATATGATCTGCTCCCAATAAGTGCTTTTATTATTATTATTACTATGATCTCAATAGTCATTCAAGTGCTCTTTATTTCACTAATGTTTATTTACCACAAACCCTGCAATGTGCAGCAGGAAGTATTAATGCAAACATGAATAAAGCATTCATTTGCTTCTAAGCAGTTGGCGAGCTGTTCACCAATCCATTCCTTCTTTTTCTTGGGCACGTAGCTAGACTATATTTCTAGCACCCTTTCAGGTAGGCATAACACATAAATGCGTTCTAATCAATGGTTTGTGAGTAGAAGCTTTTTATATGGCACTTTTGAGCCAAGTTTTAAAGAGGCACATGTGCCTTCTTCATCCTCGTCCCCATTCTAGAGTCTCGATGCTGAAGATGACAAAGCCCTGAGAAATTACAGGACCTGGGTTCCTGAATCACTATGTGGAAAAGAGCTGTCAAGCAACTAGGAATATCTACCTCACACTGAATTAGGGGCAAGAAGTAAACTTCTATTTGTCTTTGGATTTTATATACTATTGTAAGGGTCTGTTTGTTATAGCAACTAGTATTATTCTAATTAATGCATTCTTCTTCTAACTGTAACCATGATGGAAAGGGTAGATACAGTGCAATGAAGGATGCTGTCTTGTTGGATTCAAATTTTTAGGAGGATGGGGAAGAAGCTAGAAAAATGGAATCCTTTTTCATCTTGTCTTTTTATTGAAGCCAGACCCCTTTCAGATCCTCCTGATCACACCATTGTGTCTCACTCTGGCCAGTATTTTCCCGACCTTTCCTTCATCATTTTCTTTGTTTTCAAGGCTCCCAGACAGCAGCCTCCTCAGTTCAACCATGAATGCCATCTGCTAAAAGTGCTGACCCCTTTTTAATATCTGGGTCATGCTTTGTGTGTCTTTTTGCATTAGTGTGATGAAAAGGCCTTCCTTTGGTTCCTTTCCTGAATGATCAATTGGTAATTTGTACAGTAGGTTGAAAGGTTGGTCCTGCAACAGTTCATAAACAATATGACTTATTAATCAATGAAATTTCATGATACACAAGACATTTACACTGTTTCTTTTAAAATGAGGTTTGTTATTATTTTTGGAAAATGCTTTAAAATTCCAGATTAACTGCACATTTACTTCTTATTTTTTCTTTTTATATCTTTTATTTTTATTTTAGATTCAGGGAGCACATATGTAGGTTTGTTACAAGGTATATTGCATGATGCTGAGGTTTGGGTTTCTGTTGATCCCATCATCCAGCTAGTGAACATAGCATAGTACCCAATAGAAGAATTTTTTCTTTTCTTTTTTTTTTGGAGACGGAGTTTTGCTTTTGTTACCCAGGCTGGAGTGCAATGGCGCGATCTCGGCTCACCGCAACCTCCGCCTCCTGGGTTCAAGCAATTCTCTTGCCTCAGCCTCCCAAGTAACTAGGACTACAGGCACGTGCCACCATGCCCAGCTACTTTTTGTATTTTTAGTAGAGACGGGGTTTCACCATGTTGACCAGGATGGTCTCGATCTCTTGACCTCGTGATCCACCCGCCTCGGCCTCCCAAAGTGCTGGGATTACAGGCGTGAGCCACTGCGCCCTGCCCCCAATAGAAGAATTTTAAGTCCTTTCCCCCTCTCTCTGTCTCCCCTTTTGGAGTCCCCAGTGTCTGCTGTTCCCATCTGTATGTCTGTGTGTACCCAAGCACATCTGCTTCTTGAGACGAAATATCTTACTTTCAATAAGTACTTTTCTGGAATGCAGGGTCTACACCTTTACTAAATGGCAATAACAGGTAGTGGTTTCCATACGGTTTTATCACCGTCTTCCAGCCTAACTTCTTACGACATGCACAAGCACTCACGTAATAAATGTGCATCAGCATCTAGACGGGCCTGTGCAGAGTAGACTTATGTGAACATTGGTTTGGAGGGTGCTACTGCAATTCAGGACAGCTCAGGGATGCCTGGCGTGGTCAGTTTCAGCATGGATCTACTCCAAGCTGTCTGGAGGCCTCCCTAAAGGAAGATGTGGATGGTGGCCAGTTCTCTCCTTTTCTCCAGGGCGCTGCCAGTTTGCAGCCTTGCCTTGAGAGGTGTAATAACATAACTAAAAACAAATCAAAGGCTTATTTTTACCTGGAGTTGCCAACTGTCCTGGATTGACTGTTCTCATCCCATAAGCAAGCCTGAATCTCAGAGAAATATAAGCATTTAAGAAACACTCAAGTTCTTTCTCTCTCTCTCTCTCTTTCTCTCTCTCTCTCTCTCATTCCCAAGCCCCTAAACCAAAACAAGGAAATACTTCTTAAGTTGCTGTATGTGGATTCAAGTACCTATATGATAATATTTGCTATCAGGACTTCATTTTACATTTTAAACTAATATGCCATCTCTAAAAAGCAATTATTGTTTTGGCAGTTTTTCAGGAAATAAATGCTCACCATGTGAGATTTTAGAAAAAAGAAAGAGGGATTAGTCACTCAATACTTTGAAGCATCCAGCAACTACTAAATCCTTGGAAAAATCAACAGAAGGCAGGCCTCTTGCAGATTTCTTAACTTTTCTTTTCTCCTAGGAATGCCAGTCTCTCAACTGGCTGGGACACAATTTGTGAGCCAGGACTGATCCAATCCAAATTGTGGTTTTCATTCTTCTGTAGCCGTGGCTTCCAAATGGGCAATAACAGCCACAGACTAACAAGTGCCCCTGAAAACTAGGCAGAGTGGGATGTGGCACTATAGGCATTTTTCTGCTCTGCTCCATAGAGGGTATCATGTTCTGGCCAGTCGCTAGAGTAGGAGTGACCACCCACTGGGCAAGGAGCTTATGGGAGAAACTATGCGTTCCCCAGCCTCGCATTACTCCCAGGGTAAGTTGCCAAGGAAATGCGCAAACTTAAGTGCCAAAGAGTCTCACTCCTCCCACATATTTTCCCTGAACTCACCACAGCAGGAAAATTAACCAGCTACCTATCACTTACCAGCAGAGTGAAAGAGAAAGATCGCAGGGTCTTGGTGCTAGCTGAAAATGGACTGCTGCTGCAATATAGTCACTCTCGGGTGGCCCTAAGGAGCATGGGCAGAAATGTAAGCAGTACACTTGGTGGTTCACTTTATAAACAGGGAGAAATGGCCTGAGAACAGATTGGCATGGACTCTGGGGCAAGGATGAATAGCTTGGCTGCTTAAGTGGTCAAGGCCCAGAAGGAACCAGATAGGAAGGTCTGTGACAAGAAAATGTAAGGGAGAGGCATGAGGATGGACATACGATTGCAGACACAAAGCATGTGTATTTTTGTGCCTTAGATTAAATTAATGCCCACCAGGGAGCTCCCACTATAGAGGAAGCTCTCAACAATGAGGTGGACCATGATGTCTCCTTTAGTGGACGTGGACGGCTAATGCTGAACCTTCACCATGACACCGTTTCTTTCTTTCATTTTGTTTTTGTTTTTGTTTTGAGATATAGTCTTGCTCTAGTTGCCCAAGCTGGAGTGCAACCACTGCCTCCCAGGTTCAAGTGATTCTCCTGCCTCAACCTCCCAAGTAGCTGGGATTACAGGTGCCCGTCACTATATCTGGCTAAGTTTTGTATTTTTAGTAGAGACAGGATTTCGCCATGTTGGTCAGGCTGGTATTGATCTCCTAACCTCGAGATCCGCCTGCCTCGGCCTTCCAAAATGTTGGGATTACAGGCATGAGCCACCGCGCCCGGCTGACACCATTTCTTAAGACTAGACCAGCCACTTGGTAGCAGATTGATTCCAATTTTACTTTGTCCTTATCAGAATTGATAACCTATGCTGCCCATGGGTCTCTGTTAACACCACCATCCCAGCACTCACAGAATACCCAATTGTAGCAATGGGCACATGACCATGAGATCCACTACTCTTATCAGTTATTGGATCAACTGGAAGTAACTAGTCTAATGGGAGAGTGGAAAGATTATTTGAAGGCTCAGGTAGGGTGCTAGCTGTGGGGCAATAGCCTGTAGGATTAGGGTGCTGCTCTCCAGTATGTAGCAGATGCACGAAAACAGTGGCTATGGTGCTACGTTCCCAAAAACTAGAACTCACAGGTACAGGAGCTGGGGAGTAGAAGTAGCTTTGGATTTCTTTACAATCACTGCTTCTCAAGCTTACGGCTTTAGGTTCTGCCATATTCATGGTTCTGGTTCTCACAGGGAAAACCAGGCGGTCATTGAACTTGAAGCTGTGACTTCTGCCAGGTCCTTTGAGGCTATTCAATGCCAGTGAACAAACAGGCAAAGAAAAGAATTGCTACACTAACAGGTGAAATTGACCCTAACTATCATCAAGAGGAGCTAGGGCTGCTCTGACATCATGGAGTGTGATTGGAACCTGGGGGACTCCGTGGGGCATCTCTTGGTTCTTCCATACTCAGGGAATAACAGGAAATAGGCAAGTGCAATAGCTGTGGCTTGATGAGGCACAGGCAGCCAAGGACTCAGTGCTGAAGTTCTGGGTCTGCCCCTCAGGCAGGCAGCCTCGACCATCTGGAGTGCTGGCCAAGGGTGAGTGAAATCAAGAATGGGGGCAAGGGAGGGAAGTGAAGCCTTTATCTTGGGATCTGCTTTCAAGGGAACTCAAGAATGGCCTCCTCACCTGGCACATAATGGTGTGGGGGTCCCTGTGTTGTTGACTGTATGAATCTTTGATGAATACCTAAATGAACATCTGTGTGCAGTGCCCTGCAGCAAAAGTGCTCAAGTTAATTCGTGTTCAAGAAGTGCTTCGGGATCTCAGAGGAGTCTCTATGAGAACGTGTGGCACTGCCAGCTCAGTTGGTTGGAGATGAATTCTCAACTTATGAGCTATTTCTTGAAATGGCCTGAATGGGCCCAGAAGTGTTTTTGCCTAGCGCCTGATCATGAAAGCAGAAACTTTGCAGATAAGGTCATAAAATCCACCAGCCTTTCACTCAATTCCCATGATATTGCTTCCGCTTAGTCTTGACATACTAATGATTTGGGTCAATGATTCTCAGCTCATAGGTCTCCAGCCCATCCTTGAATGCTACAATTTTTGGGGGCATACCTGAAGAGAATGAAATACCCAAAACCACAGTAATTGAGTAAGCAATAATTACCATGCCATCAGTATTAGAGTTTAACACTTTCTCATGGTGTCTGCAGAAGCATCCACAGTTGCTGCCTCATTCACCTGGCATTTTTTTCAGGCCATTGATATTTGGGAAGAGCTTTTCACTGCCTTGAACTTTCACTGACATGCTTAAGTAAGTATAAAATTCACTTTTGGTACTGGCCCAATAAAAATATGCATTTTGTGTGGCACATATACACCATGCAATACTGCTCAGCCATTAAAAAAGAATAAAATAACGTCTTTTGCAGCAACATGGATGGAGCTGGAGGTTGACACCCTGGGTGAAATCACTCAGAACATAAAGTTAAATATCACATCTTCTCACTCATACATGGGAGTTAGATAATTAGTTTGCATGGGCATAGAGAGTGGAATAGACAGTGGAGATTCCAAAAGGTGGTGGGGGGGGGGGTTAGACGGTGAAAACACTACCTATTGGGGACGATGTACACCTGAATAGGGTGATGGGTACACTAAAAGCACAGACCTGACCGCTACATGATATATCCATAAAACAAAACTGCACTTGTACTCCTTAAATCTATAAAAATAAAAAACACATTTTGCTCCTATAATTACAGAAAGTTGCACATAGCTCTATTTACATTTTCACAAACTTCTCACCTCTGTGTTTCATCTTTTGAACATGTCTGCAACAGCAAGCATTCCAGTTGTACCAAAAATGAAATTTATACCCTGATCAAAATGTGGCTGCGTATTAGCAATGGGTTTATGGCATGCCACAGTGCTACATATGACCTACCAGTTAAGAATCATGGATCCGGCTTGTCATCCTGGCTTCTGTGAAGAAAGAAGCATAAGGGTTATGAGTTGTGTTTGTTCAGATAAAGTTATGCAAAAATTAGATAAAAGGATGACTATAGATGCATGCAAATATCATCCTGCAGTATCGACTCACAAGCCCATCCAAGGGCCATCTGAACCTCCAGGGAAATGTAACTTAGATGACTATATTGATTGTGGCTCAAACGCTATAAAGTTAGATGTTGGTGAAGATAACTGGTAAACTGCAAATGATTTTTGTCTGGCAGAGTATGGGTAGTTAACTTCTGTTTGGCTAAAAATATAATTCCAAAGGCTATGACTCCATTGCTCTGTGGGACAGTTTTGTATCTAATTTAGCATTCTTATTCTAACAACTATTATTTTTTAAAATGTAATTTATTTTTTAGAAGAGTTTTAGGTATACAAAAAAATTGAGAAGATAGCATTGAGGGTTTCCTTATACCATGCACTTGTTTTTCTCTATTATGAACGTCTTACATTAGCATGTACATACATTACATTACATCTTACATTAGCATGAAACATAATTTTCGTGCCAGGCGTGGTGGCTTGCACCTCTAATCCCAGCTCTCAGGAGGCTGAGGCAGGAAGCTGGCTTGAGCCCAAGAGTTTGAGACTAGCCTGAACAACATAGTGAGACCCCCATCTCTAAAAGTAATTTTTTTAAAAAACGTATTTTCCCTTGGGAGGCCTAGGTAGGCAGATCACGAGGTCAGGAGTTCAAGACCAGCCTGGCCAACATAGTGAAACCCTGTCTCTACTAAAAATACAAAAATTAGCCAGGCATGGTGGTGCCCACCTGTAGTACCAGCTACTAGAGAGGCCAAGGCAGGAGAATTGCTTGAACCTGGGAGGCAGAGGTTGCAGTGAACTGAGATCGCGCTACTGTACTCTAGCCTGGGTGGCAAGAGCGAAACTCTGTATCAGGAAAAAAAAATAAAGTTAATTCAGAGTCCATCTACCTTATGGCAGAAGATAGTTAGAGATGTGTTACAATCATCAGAATAGCCTTGTAGGTAGCTGCACTCCAGCCTGGGCAACAGAGCAAGACTCCATCTCAAAAAAACAAAACGAAACATATTTTCATACAAGTATACAATGGGTACATGTTATCAATGACGGAGCTAGCAGGACGGAAAAACTGGTTTAAAGTAAACAGGACATGGATATCCACATCCTATGTAGCCAGGACATAGTTTGTGAAAAAAAGGTTATAGGCACGAATGTTTGTAGCAGCTTTATACATAATGCCAAAAACTGGAAATATCAAATGTTTTTCAGTAGGTGAATGGATAAATTAACTGTGGTATACCTGTCAGTGGAATGTAATTCGGCAACAAAAAAAAATGAGATATCAAGCCACAAAAATCTAGAACATAACTATAAATGCATATTGCTAATGCAAAGAAGCCAGTCTGAAAAGGCTATATACTGTATAATTCCAACTGTGTAATGTTCTGGAAAAGACAAAACTATGGAGACAATAAAATGATCAGTACCAGGTATGGTGGCTCATGCCTATAATCCCAGCACTTTGGGAGGCTGAGGCGGGAGAATTGCCTTTTTAAAATTATGTTTTTAACTTTTTGACAGTCATGACTTGATGTGCTACTTTTATAAAGTGCCTCTGCCTCGAGGATGATGTAAATATTGCTTTCGTGATATATAGCACATGCCATGTGACATGACTTCAAGACTAACCTCATTTCCATAGGCAGGAACCTTGATGTGGCCTCAGGCTGGGTTGGGACTTCTAAGGCTGAGCCAAAGGGACATTTCTGACCAGTGGTGCTGTTGTTGGTGACCTCTTACAAGAGTGGTTTTGAAGGCACTACTTTGCTTTTAAAGCTAATAAAGATGCTTCTGTGTGCTCTGAAGACAGCAGGTCACATTATGACTCCCAATTATATTATCATTATATTGTAAGGGAGTGGCTAGATAGTAGAATGGAAATAGGACTGGGTTCTAGGGCTCTGCTACCCAGCAGCAAGTCCATTAACACTCTGAGCCCCCAGGTCCTCAATTTGTAAAGTAGAAGCGTAATAGCAACATAATAATAGTATGACTGATAAAATATCTTAATCCATAGAGGTGTTTGGTTCTAAATAAATAAAATTATATGTGTTAAATAATTTCTTTCTGTTTTTCTTTTGAGATGGAGTTTCACTCTTGTTGCCCAGGCTGGAGTACAGTGGTGCGATCTTGGCTCACTGCGACCTCTACCTCCCAGGTTCAAGCAATTCTCCTGCCTCAGCCTCCAGAGTAGCTGAGATTATAAGTACATGCCACCACGCCTGGTGAATATTGTATTTTTAGTAGGGACAGGGTTTCACCATGTTGGCCAGGTTGGCCTCAAACTCCTGACCTCAAGTGATCCACCCACCTTGGCCTTCCAAAGTGCTGAGATTATGAGTGTGAGCCACCATGCCTGCACTGTGTGAAATAATTTCTAAGCACTATAGAAGAATAAATTATATATCTACTATAAGGATTGGCAAGCATTTTTTGCAAAGGGACAGATAGTGAATATGTTCAGCTTTGCAAGCCATTATGGTTTCTGTTGGAACTATTCAACTCTGTCATTGTAGTTCAAAAGCAGCCATAGAGTACACAATGAGCCCAGCTGTGTTCCAATAAAACTTTATTTATAAAAACAGACAGTGGGCTGTATTTGGCCTGTGGACTATAGGATGCTGATGCCTGGTCTAGTATGAGATGGAAAGAAATAATCTTTTTCTTGAGATTTCTTCCAAATACAGTGCTAGGGAGGACATTTAATAATTTACCCACTGTATTGATTCACAGACTAAAAAGTCCCTGGGTGGGATTAAGGAGTTGCTCTTCAGCCCAACTGTTTTTTTTTTTGTTTTTTTGTTTTTTTTCAGACAGGGTCTTGCTGTGTCACCCAGGCTGGAGTGCAGTGGTGAGAACACTGCTCACTGCAGTCTCGACCTACTGGGCTCAAGCAGTCTTCATGCCTTAGCCTCAAATGTAGCTGAGACCATAGTTGTGCACCACAGCAACTGGCTGATTTTTTTAAATTCAATTTTTCATAGAGATGGAGTCTCATCTTGTTGCCCAGGCTGGTCTCAAACTCCTCAGCCCAACTCTTTTCTCGAGATGGAGTCTTGCTCTGTCGGCCAGGCTGGAGTGCAGTGGTGTGATCTTGGCTCACTGCAACCTCCCAGGTTCAAGCAATTCTCCTGCCTCAGTCTCCCGAGTAGCAGTTTCCCAGCTTGACTTTTCCCTTTGGATAGATGATTTTGAGGTCCCCAAATTTAATTTCCTTTCACATTCCCAAAGCCAACTCTTCTCCATCTTCCCAAAAAAGCGCTTTTGTCTATTTCCATATTCAAAGGAGCTGGTAACTTCATACAATAACTGAAGTCTCAGACAGTCTGGGGCGGGGGGTGGAAGCAGGGGGAAAAACTGGGACCTCCTTCTAATAACACGTGGTCTGGGGTCCATACAGGGCCAAGAAATTCGGAATTTCTATATCCCTGATTGGCTTCCCCAGGTGGAATACCCTTCATCCACACATCCCTCCAATGAAATCTGGCCCTCCTTACAAATTCTGCCTCAAATGCTACATCCTCTGTGAAGGCACCAACCAGAACAACTTTTTAAACTCTCTAATGCATCCTTTGTTCCTCTCTGAAGGCACTGACCCTCTGCCGGGATTTTTGAGTTCCCTGAATATTTGTCTACCCCGCCCCTCACTAGGCAATAGGCACCCCTTGAGGCTGTAGCTAGGTCTTTCTTGTCTTACTTTTTTTCCCTTCTCATTCCTTGTCTGCAGAAAAGGACTATTTTACATTTTTATTGCCACCCGGCATAGTGCCTTATACATGAAATGCACCCAATAAATATGAATCAAATTGAATTAAGAAACAAACAGAATCCTAAACTGATCTGTATTTAATCTGATCTCAAACCTGCCTCCCCCTTTTGGTTCCTAAACAAGATGGCTACAAGATGAAAAGATACTGGCCTCCCCCATGTTTTGCTCAGAAAGAAATTCCTGGTGAGCTGGTAAAACTTCACCATGGCAATGCAAATTGATAGCATAGATTTACAAGTGCCATCACCCTGACTGCCAGACACAAATGTGTATCTGATTGTTCCCCTACCCCATTTTGTCTGTATTGTCTTATGTAAAATGCAGATTCCCCACATTTTTCCTCTGCCCCTTTTGTTTATGTGAAAACCGTGTGCTTCCCAATATCCTGCCCTTTCCTCTTTAAATTTGGAGCCCTTAAAATCATGTTTGGAGAAAGACATAGACCTGTCTCCCAGGTGTGTCTTTAACTTTCACAAATAAATCTTCTAAAATGATTGATATTTGTGTTATCATTTTCCTCGATTGGCAGAACAAAGGATAAGAAGTCTGTCCTAGAAAGACAGATGGTGGGGGAAACGGCGTGGGAGGGGGTGGACAGAGCTGACTTTGCATATAGAGAAAAGGAGTAACAAGTCAATGGAAGTGCCTATGGACCTCTTAATGCTTCAAAATACCACAAAGAAAGGACAACCGAGTGTGAAAAAGAGAGATGTGTGCTGTAGGTGTGTGTGGAGAGAGTGGATTTGAAGGATGAAAGCAGAGCTGTGTCTATGGCCATTTGCTTGTTTCTTTGGGCTAGCACCTGTCCCGTCAATCAGGGAATTCATCTAGGAAGAGCCTTTTGGCACATACCTTGGGCTCTGAGGAGTTCCATCCTGAATGTTTGGGTTCTTTCTTTAGTGGAGGTGGCCCTGTCCCCTGAAGGCACAAAGTTACACTCAGTGTACAGGAGGAAGCACTGTAGGCCAGGATCACAGCGCAGTAGTGACAACCGGGATCGCCATGGGCTGGATGCTGGGTTCCAAATGTTTTACCTGCGTTTTCTAATTGAATCCCCACAAAACCTCAGGTGGTCACCAATGATGGTAGAGAGCCCCTTTATAGGAGGACTGTGGGAACCAGATCTGCAAGGGGTGAAGAAGTGTGAAGGCAGGAAGGAGTTGGTGGCTGCAGGTCTGGACCATTCTTTTAAGAAGTGTGCCAGTGACAAGAAGGGGACAGAAAAGGTGGCAATTGAAAAGAAAAAATGAAAATTCTTTTTTATAGTTTTTCTTCTACGAAAGCAATTGTTTTTTGGAATGAGAGGAACTGAGGGGAAGGGAGGGAACAAGCAGCAGGGAAGAGGCTGAGAATGCAAGGGAGGGCTCCCTGGAATGGCCTGTTCTCCGAGGGGGCAAAGGGGTGGCACCTTTCAATGGTGCAGTGAGTTAGTTCCGGTTCTGGGGACAGTCATAGAGGGGACGGAGGACACAGTTGGAGGGAGTTCTGTAGCGCAGGTGAGAATCTTCTTCACCAACAAAGAAGGAATGAATAGGTAAAGGGACAGGTAGTAATATAGTTTGGCTGTGTTCCCACCAAAGTCTCATCTTGAACTGTAGCCCCCATGATTCCCATACGTCGTAGGAGGGACCTGGTGGGAAGTAATTGAATCATTGGGTGAGTCTTTCCCATCCTGTTCTCATGCCAGTGAATAAGTCTCACTAGATCTATGGTTTTATGACGGGCAGTTCCCCAGCACATGCTCCGTTGCCTGCCCCCAGGTAAGACGTGACTTTTTTTCTCCTTTGCCTTCCACCATGATTGTGAGGCTGCCCCAGTCATGTGGAACCGTGAGTCCATTAAACCTCTTTCGTTTATAAATTACCCATTCTTGGATATGTCTTTATTAGCAGCATGAGAACAGATTAATACAGATGAATATTAAAGTGGGCAGGAGGGAGTTTGAAGAGCATATTTCCTTGGCCTCAACCTTTTTAATAAGACAGGAGAAATAGGCATTTAATAAGAGTGAAGGAGGCATGGAGAGTATTATGGGCTGGACTGTGTCCCCCGGAATTCCTACGCTGGAGTCCTAATCCCTAGTATCTCAGAATGTGACTGTATTTGGAGATAGGGTCTTTAATGAGATAATTAAATTAAAATGAGATCATATGGGTGTGCCCTAATCCAATACGCCTGTGCCCTTATAAGAAGAAGGGATTAGGACACAGACACACACAGAGAAAAGGCCACGTGAGGACACAGCAAGGAGGTGACCGTGTACAAGTCAAAGAGAAAGAGGCCTCACCAGAAACCAATCTTGCTGACACTTTGGTGTTGAGCTTCCAGCATCCAGAACCATGAGGAAATACATTTCTGTTGTTTAAGGCCACCCCGGCTGTAGTACTCTGGTATGATATTCCTAGCAAATGAGTACAGAGAGTAATTGAAGGCTACAGAAGCAGGAGAAACTTCCACTAGCCAATGTCGGGACTATCACAAGAATGAGCGAGGATCAGAGGATCAGGGTGAATGGTTGCTGAGGGTTGATTTGTGTGCACAAGAATTCAAACACTATATGTGACTTGGACCCACTCACTTTGGTTCGTGGATAAGTCAGTATGTGTGTGTGTATTTATAAACACACGGGTATATATCAAGGGTTCATTCATCCTCCATTTGGAAAGATGGGGCATGAAGATGTCTGATTTAAGAACCTGGGTGATGTCTTAGTTTGGGCTGCTATAACAAACATGTCACAGACTGGGTGGCTTTATTGCTCACAGTTCTGAGGCTGGGGAGTCTAAGATCAAGGTGTAGACAGATCCAGTATTTGGTGAGGTATTTCCTGGCTTGCAGACAGCAACCTTCTTGCTGTATCCTCACATGGCAGACAGAGAGAAAGAAAGAAAGAGAGGGAAGGAAGGAGGAAGAGAGGAAGTTAGCTCTCATGCATCTTCTCATTAGGGCATGAATCCCATTCATGAGGGCTCCATACTCATGAAATAATCACTCCCCCACCTCCTAATACCCCACACTAGGGGTTGGGGCATCATATGAGTTTTGAGGGGACATAAACATTCAGCCCACCACAGGTGGTGATCTATAGACATATATAGGATATGCAATTAATCAAAAAACTTTGAAAAGTATTACACTGAGTCCCTAAACCCCAAGCTCAAAGAAAATAAAAGAGGGGGACTCAATATCTCCTAAAGCTTTTTTAAAAAATACACATTCATGGATTTTATAAATGGGCTTTGTATCAGAAGTCACATTCTAGTGTTTTGTTCATTGGATGTGGTGGTTGTAAAAGTGGTTCATTTACACTTACATGGTCCCAACTTTTCCCTCCTATCCCCCAGACCCTCCTCACAGTAACTAAGAGTCCGTCTCTGGGAAGATAATTCTTTGGGTGAAGCATCACCTTTGCAGGCTTTTCATGGAAGTCTGTCTGCTCCCTCCCTATCCCCTTCCCCCAGTCTCTTCTGTCAGTTTTGTGGCTTTGGGGTTTTACTGAGTTTAGATTATTCTGGTGCTAGTCCTGTAGGAAGAGGCTGGAATCTTGCCTGAAAGCTGAGGTCTGTCTTTACGTTAGTGTCCTGTGGCAGGTGTATTCTCAGAATGGAAACATGGACCTTGCTAGGTGGGAGAGTGGTGCTTCTTTGGGCTACATGTATGAGGGTTCTCCAGGATGGGGCTTTAAAGGTGACATCTGGAGGCAACATGGGCTGAGGAAGGGAGGGATCCAGGGATTCCTCTTTTACTTGAGATCCTCCACGGATCACAAGTTCTGGTTGTCTGGGAACTGGACGCCTTCTGTGACTATTTGCTTTTTGTTTTGCTGTAGCAGCCTTCTGCAGACCTAACCTTATCTCTGCTGTCCCTCAGACAATAACAGGAAGAGATATGATCCACACTTGGGTGTAAGTGTTGAACTGACAGCACTCCCCTCCCTGCCTGTGATGACAGCAGGGATCGGTCAGCAAGGTCCCTGAGAGAATGTGAGGCTTAGGGGAGCATGTCAGGCAGTGAAGCCCAGGACACTGTCCTTCCAGTGCTAATCTTGGAGATTGCTTTTTTTTTTCTTATGAGAGGTGGCGTTTTCTTACTGAGGAGTAACACACATCATCCCCAACACTAAGTATGAGATCAGCTTTCAGAAATAGCAAGGGGAGTTGGACCTGCAAGGATGAGACTCTGGCCTCATTTACGTGTTCTCATGCAGACGCGGCAGTGGCAGGTCAACCTTGCCTGCGTTTCATTGGTGTTGGGTACCTTCCCGTGGGGGTTTCAGGTTGCTGGAACCAGCCGCTCCTGGCAGATCGGCTCCTGGCAGGGCAGAGGCCCTGCCAGGAGGTTCATTTCCAACCTGTATATGTATATGCCACCCAATACAGGGGTCCTGGCTTCCCCTGCTCTGGTCTCACTAGGTGCCTGATGTAGCAGGGTGCCCGTCAGTGGGCTGAGGGCCAGTTGACCAAGGAGCCACTTCTTATGGAAGACTCTGGAAAATGCAATGCATGGGGCCTTGCTGCCTGGGAAGGAAAATGAAAACAGGAAAAAATAATTTCCAAGGCTCTTCACAGTTGAAAAGTGAGCACAGAGGATCTTGAGCAGGGATTTTTTTAAATACCATAAAAGGAGTGTGTGCTCTGGAGTCAGCTCCTCCTAATCTGTCAAAATCTAAAACTCAGGCTTGGGGTTAAGGGGAGGACCTGAGAGGATTTTGGGAGCAGGGCAGTGCTTTTTCTGTGGAAAGAAGAACTTGTTCAAACAGACTCTGAGTTGAAAAGTAGCAGTTGCACTCCCAGTTGGTCCCCAGCCTCTCTTTCTCTATTCCTGGCTCTATCTGTCATCTATTTTTCTATCTTTTTCTAGGCTTTTTTCCCCCTTTTTTCAAGAAACACCACAGTCTCTATGAAGGTGCTGGTCATTAGGACTCTCAGTAACTTTTGCCCAGAGAGATTGTAGGTACAGGGTTGAAATAGGTGAAGTTCTGGTGTAAAATGACTATTTCTTTGCAGAGCTTCAATTAAGTGGCATCTTATAGGACCTGAAATCCAGACTATTTTAAAATAAGACATTAGCAAAGACATAGAATTAACCTAGATGCCCGCCAAGAGTGGACTAGATAAAGAAAATGTCGTACATAAACATCTGGGAACACTACACAGTCATAAAAAGACCTGAAATCATGTCCTTTGTAGCAATGCTGCTGGAGGTCATTATCCTAAGCACATTAATGCAGGAACAGAAAACTGAATACTGCATGTTCTCCCTTATAAGAGGGAACTAAACATGGAGTATACGTGGACACAAAGATGGGGACCATAAACACCGGAGCCTACTTGAGGCAGGAGGAGAGAAGTGGGGTCAAAAAACTATCAAGGACTATACTCAATACCTGGGTGACAAAATTATCTGAATAGTAAACCCCTATGACATGCAATTTACTATGTAACAGATCTGCACATGTACTCCTTGAACCTAAAATAAAAGTTGATTTTTTAAAACGTTATTAGTACCATCAGAAAACCAGATAACAGACCAGTGCAGTGCCTTGTGTCTGTAGTCCCAGCTACTTGGGAGGTGAGGTGGGAGGATTACTTGAGCCCTGGAGTTTGAGGCTGGCCTGAGCAACATAGCAAGACTCATCTCTAAACAGATGAAGAATCAAACAAACAAGCAGAAAAACAGGTGGTGTGAGTGCTACAGCACTTACAATGTGGTCACTATGTATGCTGATGAAGAAAGAGAAAAATGGATATTTTATTCATTTTACTATCTATGAACATCATAGTGAAAGCTTGGAGGTAAGAAATCTTTTTTTGAGGAGAGCAGAAATTATAGATTTTTAAAAGACATGTTTGCAGGTCCATTGAGGACTCTTGCCTTCTATACGTATGAGTAGGATTTCCCAAAGCACCAGACTTCTGTGCCATTTCTCTTGGGCCACTCTCCTCTCATATCTCAGTAGGTGGGATCTAGAGCTGCCTAGTGGGGCTGAATCCAGCCAGCCTGTCCCGCATCCCTCTGACCTTCCATCCCCTTTAGTTGGCCTTTTGGATTTTGGTCAAGGTGCCAGGAGAGATGCTTCCAGTATGATTTATGAAAAATTGAAATGATATATTCCTACAGGCCATGAGGAGGAGGAGGAACCTATGGAGAAACTGCTTATGGTGAGGACCAAGTCTGCCCATTCATTCATCCATGCATCCATCCATTCATCCATTCACGCATTCATCCATCCATCCCTCTATGGATTCATCCATCCATCCATCCATGCATTTATTCATCCATGCATCTATCCATCCATCCTTCTATCCTTCATCTGCCCCTAGTCTATGCCCTATAATAAGAGGAGAACAAAAACTCCTTGATTTGGGAGATATTTAAATTCATTTTATTCATTTTGGGTAGATTAGAGTTATATTCATACAAAGTTGAAGACTAGGGTACTGCATCAACATTTTCAAACTCTTTAGAAACAGTGAACCTGAAATGAAATCACACATATGAGATAAATATGTAGTGCTTCTGACTAGTAATCTGGAATTTTACCTGCTGTGCAAATACTCTTCTCCCAACCACTGTGGTACCTTCACAGTCTTCCCAGGCCCCCCTGAGCAATTCAGAGACTGCTGTGGTTTTGTACAAAACAAAGCCTTGATGCTGTGTTGCGGGCAGTGGATCTTAGGAGAGGCTCGCTGGGGGATGGAGCATATAGAGGAAGGAGGGGACATGGGCTGTGCCCTGAAAGGGGACTCGTGTTTGCACCCATGAAGAGAAGGGGATACATTATGTGGTAGAGTGCAGGCCAAGAATAAGATGAGCAGAGGCCCTCAAGCCATGGAAGTGGGTGTGGTCGGGGGATGGGGGTGTCAATCAGGCTTCAACAAGAAAAAGATGGCACACTCAGGCTGGGTAATTGAGGAGAGTTTAATAAAGGGGCAACTGATAAAGATGTGGGTGGGCTTTAGGGAAAATAACAAAGGATAGTGCAGGATCTTTGGATCATGGCAGCTGGGAGCATCACTAGGAGCAAGAGGAGGTTGCTACTCCTGGAGCTGGACAGAGAGCTGAACCAGGCTGGTGTGGTGGCTCACACCTGTAATCCCAGCACTTTAGGAGGCCAAGATGGGCAGATCACATAAGCCCACGAGTTCGAGACCAGCCTGGGCAAAATGGTAGAACCCTGCCTCTACAAAATATATGAAAATTAACCAGGCATGGTGGTGGGCCCCTGCAGTCCCAGCTACTTGGGAGGCTGAGATGGGAGGATACCTTAAGTGCGAAAGGTTGAGGCTACAGTGAGTTGACATCATGCCACCACATTCCAGCCTGGGCCTGCAGTAACACTGGCAGGACAGAGAGAGTTCTAGACCAACTGGCGGGAGACATGGCCTTCAGCAGAGGGATGAAACCTACACCTGGTGACCTTCAGAGAGGAAGCCAGGGAAATAAACACCTCAACTTCACTTTCTTCTGCCAGTGCTTCTCATTGGCCAAATACAACTGGTTGCCAGAAGCCAAGGGAACCCGTAAAAATCTATCTCCCCGAAGACAGATTTTTCTATCCTTAGATAAAAGATATTTAACCAGTCTGATCTTCAGTTTCCCTGGATAGAAGCTGGAGATAATATAGGTCAAGTTCCTAACCACAGTAGGCGTTATAATAGCTCTTCTAGGGCTGGCACTTCGTATTTGTTTATGTCATGCCTGATCCAGCTCTTTTGCTCCATGGCATAGGAATTGATTTTAAGAATCTTACAACTCCCTTCGGCTTCCAGGCATGATTTAGTGGGGTACAAGCAATAAGTGATGATTAAGGAATATAGCAAACTCTAGCAGCAAATGTTGGAAGACCAGCCAATGGACAATTCTCCATCCCTGGCCCAGAAGACTAAATGGAGACCCCTTGGTTAAACCCATTTAATTACCTGTCTGGATGAATCATCAGAAGGAGCCCCAGCCCTGGCAGCCAACCCTGTCCCCAGGTTGCACGGTGATCCTTGCTTTGCAAACTCAAGGCTAATAAGTCCTTGGAGGAGGCTGGAGGCTGGGATACAATCTCAGCTATGGAAAGCAGGGCTGGCTGGAGATCATTCATTCAAATACTTATTTACTGAAAAAATGTGAAATCCATTCAAAACCTCTGAGAAATTAAAGTTGGTTTTCTTAAGGCTGCTTTCCCCGGTCTTCTGCTCACATGGTATAACCTGTACATGTTACATACTTATTTGAACAAGCATATGTAGGAGAGGAAGGATGAAAGTGAGGAACAAAATGTTGTCAACATCTGCCTTGTGACTTAGAAAATAAATACGATGCCATGTCATTAAGGGATTCTTTTGAGAAAAATGAAGTTATTGCACAGATAAACAGATTCTTAGAAAGCCTGAAAAATTTGCTTGTACTTCTAGAACTGTTGAGTATGACTAAGAAATGAGACGCCCCATCACACTGCCACTAATACGTTTCCCTGACTCAAGGCCATATCTTGGTAAAGAGAATGAAGAGAATGAGTCTGGTTTACCACGTGATTATTTTACTCAATCTTCCATTCACACACACACACACGCACCAACTATTAGCAACATCATGAATTCCTTCACTTCTTCTGGTTGGCTTCTGTCATCCTTTAGCTCTTTTAAGGTTTGTTTGTTTTGAGATGGAGTCTCATTCTGTCACCCAGGCTGGAGTGCAGTGGCGTGATCTCGGCTCACTGCAACCTCCACTTTCCGGGTTCAAGCAGTTTTTGTGACTCAGCCTCTAGAGTAGCTGGGATTACAGGTGCCCGCCATCACGCCTGGCTAAATTTTTTTTTTTTTAGTAGAGACAGGGTTTGGCCATGTTGGCCAGGCTGGTCTTGAACTCCTGGCCTCAGGTGATCTACTGGCCTTGGCTTTCAAAAGTGCTGGGATTACAGGCATGAGCTGCTGCACTTGGCTTTTTTATTTTTTGACAATGTCATACTTTGTCACCCAGGCTGGAGTGCAGTGGCACAATCTTGGCTCACTGCACAGTTTCAACCTTATGGGCTCAAGTGATCCTTCCACCTCAGCCTCCTCAGTAGCTGAGACTACAGGCAAGCATTACCATGCCCAGATTATTTTTGTATTTTTTGTAGAGATGGGGTTTTACCATGTTGCCCAGGCTGGCTTCTAACCCCTGGGCCTGAGCCATCCTCCCACCTTGGCATCCAAAAGTGCTTACAGGCATAAGCCACCACACATGGCCTCTCTCTTAATTCAGTAATTTTTAGGCTTTTCAGGTAACCTGTAGATTAATACAGTAAAGGGGTTTTCTCTTTTATTACCTAGAGCACTTGGTATAGGTGATCTAATGCAGTAAAGGGGTTTTCTCTTTTATTACCTAGAGCACTTGGTGCAGGAGTCAGTTCTACCTCCAAGGGGCGTTTGTTGGGAAAGGATTCAGATGAGAAGTGATGCTTGAGCTGAGTCTTACAGGAGGTTTTTTTCCAGGTAAAGAAGGCCAGGAAAGAAAACCCAGGGGGAGTATGGACGTGAGAAGGAGGTTGGTGGAAGGTGCAGGTGCTTGGTCTGGCTGTGTTAGTGCCAGGGCAAGGGAGCTAGGTCCCAGCTGGAACGAAGGTTAGACTCAGAGTTGGGAACAGGCACCAAGTGCCTTATGGCCCCTGCAGGGATGTCCTGTGGCCAACCAGGATCATTTGGAATATTTTAAGCCAGGGGTGAGGAGTAGGACGGACTCAGATTTAGGGACCTGAGTGGGGAACCTGATCAGATTTGCTTTTTGGAAAGTGACTGTGACAGAAATGTGAGCCATAGGCAAGTCTTCAACCTGAGCCTCAGTTTCCTCATTTCTCAAACAGGAACAATAGATTTGCATGAAGATTAGAAGATATAATGTATATGAAAAGTGGTATATGTCAACTATTATATGACTTTGAGTCATGAATGAGTTAACATGCTTATTTTCTCAAGAAGAGATCAGTTTTGTCATCTGTGGCAAAATATACATGCTTGGTATTGTTTCTTGATTTATACAGCTGTTTCTTTAAACATTTTTTTTTTTTTAAATGGGAGCAGCTATTGCTATTTTTTGTCTGCTTCAGCTTAAAGTGTTACTTAAACTGTTGGAAGGAACTAGTTGTTGAACATTGATCTTAGAAAAAGAAAAGAAAGTTTTATTTTTTGCCTTGTGCATTCATTCTTTCAAAAGCCATTTAAAGTAAAAAAACATTTTCTATCTTCTTAAAGGAGCAAGTCAGGTGCCTTAAGACTCCATATTTTACTAAAACTCTCCACTCCAAAAGAGCATCCATTGTGAGAAGGTGAATAGAAACCTGGTATGTAGGGCAGGCCCGGTGGCTCATGCCTATAATCTCAGCACTTTGGGAGGCCAAGGCAGGTGGATCACCTGAGGTCAGGAGTTCAAGACCTGACTGGCCAAAATGGCGAAACCCCATCTCTACTAAAAATACAAAATTTAGCAGGGCCTGGTGGCACGCACCTGTAGTTCCAGCTACTCCAGAGGCTGAGGTGGGAGAGTCACTGGAACCTGGGAGGCAGAAGTTGCAGTGAGCCAAGATCGCACCACTGCACTCCAGCCTGGGTGACAGAGCGAGACTCTATTTTAAAAATAAAAACAAATGGAAAAGAAACCTGATATGTAAATAGCTAAATAGAGAGACATACAGGAGGCCTCTTATAATGTGTGATTATTCATCTGATTTTATTCAGCATGCTGTTAAGAAGGACCCTTGCTTCTAAAGAAAATTAGAACATTTTCAAAGCTTACATCTGAATTCTGTCTCTCTCATTGATGGAGTGACCCAGAAAATCACATCACCTCCCCAAGCCCCGGTCTCTGTGAAATGGGGAGTGTGGTAAGACCTACTTTCTAGGGCTGCTGGGAGGATAAGGTGAGACACTCTAATTGAAGCACTTTGACCAGTGCCTGATAAATAATAAGGGCTCGATAAGTTATTATTAGGGCTGGGAGAGGAGTAACTTCAGCTGCAAAAGCTAACACTAGTTTACCCTGATGATGTTATCAGATACTTATTTTCAAGTTTCTGCAGAAGACAAATTTTGACACTTGAAAAACAGGAAGAGCATGAAAAAGAGGATTCAGTGTAGTCTCTAAAGGCTGTTGAGCCTGAAGAGATAATGGAATGTGGTGCCTGCTTTGTGTTGCAGACTTCAGCAGTTTAGGCCTGGATGACCATGGGTCCTGCCTGCCTGACAGCAGAGCACACAGGTGCTGAGCAGTTGGCCATTACTGGGCTGTGAAAACAGCATGAATGGGGAATGCAGATTTCGGGCAAAGCAATATAGTCCACACAGTTGCAGGTGGGAAAGTCAAACTCTGTGTTTATTCTTTCACCATTTTATTTGGGGTAGGTAGCAGCACTGCCTGGGAAGACCCTTGGGAGGGAAGAGAAGAAATCTGTTGGATGGAAATCTTACCTTTCAGCATCAGTTATATTTAATGCCTAGATTTAGCCCTTTTAATATTAGACTTTCCAACAGCAAGTCAAGGAGTGGAAGGCAGATGGGTTCAGAGGAAAGGTTCCTTTTTTTGTTTTTGAGACGGAGTCTTGCTCTGTCACCCAGGCTGGAGTGCAGTGGCGTGATCTCGGCTCACTGCAACCTTCACTTCCTGGGCTCAAGCGATTCTCCTGCCTCAGCCCCCCGAGTAACTGGGAGTACAGGCATGTACCACCACGCCTGGCTAATTTTCATATTTTTAGTAGAGATGGCATTTGGCCATGTTGGCCAGGCTGGTCTCGAACTCCTGACCTCAAGTGATCTGCCTGCCTCGGCCTCCCAAAGTGCTGGGATTACAGGCATGAGCCACTGTGCCCAGCTGGAAAGTTTCCTTTAAGAGTTCCATGAAGTGGCCAAAAGTTTATTCCTGCATTTGATCATGCATATGCCTTGGAGCTATGTTTCTGGAATATGACTTAAGAAAACAAACTTTGCATGTAGCTGGTTCCCATCTTTCTAGCACCTCTGTCTTTGGCTGATGTGACCCCATACATTCCCGACAGTTAACGTTAGCTCCGGTAGGGACAGTTCTGATGCCAAGTACAGTCATAGCGCAGCCATGAAATAGGGCCTTCTAGATAGCCAGATTCAATGCCCTTCCCAATAGATACCTCTCCATTCCCTCCACCTTCTGACTCCAATGAAATGAAGTGGAAGCACGTCCTGAGTTGACCACTTCTTTCGTGTCTAGTCAGGCACACGTCAAGAATGTCGGCTGGTGATGGGCTCAAGGCACAGCCTGTTTCACTGAGCCTTGCATGTGCGCAGCCCTGATTGACACTGGCAAAATTTGCAAGGATATTTCTAGATAGTCCAAGTGATTGACTCCTCTGAGGAAATGAAACATTAAAAAAAAAAATATATATATATATACGTATATTTAATTATTTTTTTAAAACCACAATTGAAAAAATTATTTGCCACTGGGTAGAATTAAATCTGACAGGAAACCCTATGAGTTTTTATTAGTACCATTATTGTTTTCTTTGGCTCCATGTACTATGTTGGTAAAATAAAAAAAAAAAAAAAAAAAAAAAAAAGGAAAAAATTGTAAAAGGCAAATATTTTGTACAAAAATACAAAGTTTTAAAAGCTCTTTAAGTATATTTCATATTATTACTAAGAGTTGGCCTATATATCTGTATGTCTGCATATTTTTCCTACACTTGGGATTTAAGAAATGTATGGTACTGTTTACACAGTATATGCTTAAGTTCTTCCTATAGCTCAACAACCAATGATAGCCTTTTTCTGATTGGAATGTTCCATACTTTGGAAGATATAATTTGTATAATTGCATGGTTACTGATGGAGGAAAATCTGTGCGATTCAGTCCATGTGCACACTGAAAATCAGCATATCACACCGGGGGAACATTTTAGTTCCCAAGTCTTTGGGTAATGACGGATGGTAAAAACCACTAGCTGTCAATTTTTTTCAGTAATTGGTTTTCAGTGCTTTTTTTTTTCAATTTGATGAGAAGATGATGCAATTAGAAAGGACTGTCCTTTGAGAGCCGGCTGAAAATTTGCTCATGTGATTCCATCACAGTCCATTATAATGCAGATGACAATACTAAAAGAGAAATAAGAATGGGCATTAGTTTATTTATTTATTTATTTATTTATTTATATTTCTTCTTTTAATGTCCAACGCCTACTTAGATAGTTTCTCTTAAATAATAAAGTTAATGTGTAATTCAAAAAAAAGGAACGTGTATTTTTATAGGAAAGTGTCTAAAATACATCATTCAACAATGCTTATATTTTCAAAGAAATGTCTAGAAGATCTTATTCAGACGAAAAGCTAAGTTTTGTTTTGAAAGAGCCTATTCTGGGGAAGCCTGGTCCCTACTCAAATTCCAAATGGCTAAACAAAGCATACAAAAGACAAATCTGAGTTACCTGTCACCATCAATTATAATCTCTTGTTTAAATATCTGTGTTTTCCCCTTCAGCTGACCCAGCTGTGAATGTCTACATGTCTTAAGGTCCCTAGCACTTGGACCAATGCCTGACACATCAAAGGTGCTCAATAATTGTCTGCTGAATAGCAATATGGATAATTTATGCCCCACTTACTTCCAAAAATAATTTGGCCAAAATATATTCGAGGTTTTTGTTTACTGCCAACTTTTTAAACTAACTGCTTTATTGAAATATAATTCACAAATCATGCAATTCACCCATTTAAAACATATAATTCAATGGTCTTTGGTATATTCACAAAGTCATACAATTTAGAACCAATCTAATCCAATTTTAGAATACTTCTATCACCCCAAAAAGAAATCCCATAGCCATTAGCATTCATTTCCCATTTCCTCCATCCCCCATCATAAACTTTTAATCTCATTCTGGTGAAGAAAACTAAGATGCCACATTCCAAAGAGTGTCGTGTGTTAAATGAAGCTTTAGATACATAGCTTTTGAAGTCAAGAAAATCTCCAAAAGCTGCTTTGGCTTATGAGCTTATAAGCAGCACAGACAATCTCCCTCTATTATGTATCACAGCATCTGGCCTGTAGTAGATGCTCAATAGATACACGTGGAATTGAATGCTTGCCCAGCTGGATTGGCTGTGTATGAATGTCTATGAAAAAGGACTAACATTGGTGCTATATCTTAAAGAACAATTAACTCACAGTATAAGATATTTATCTGGGTCAGTTAGTTTAGCATTTGTTGAGTGAGGCACATTTATTATTTAAATTTCACAACAACCTCGTGAAGAAGATACTGTGACTATTCCCCTGAGGTTAATCACCTGCCCAGTTAATAAGTGGCAGAACCAGAACTGGAACCTAACTGCAGAGGCTGCATTCAGGGCCCTTGTTCTCACCATTCCTCACCCTTTCATAGGACAGAAACTGGCAGCTCCCACTTAAGTCCCGTCTACTGCTTACCTGTTTCCCTGTCTTTTTCGCAAATGAAGTTATTGATGTCTTCACATTGGAAATCGTTCCACTGCCCAGCATAAATCAACCCAGCACAGTCTTCTCCTGGCCCGTGGCCATGACCCCAGTTATCCGGCTGTCCAGCTTTCCAATTTCTTTTAGCAAAACAGAAATTGAGTGTTATTTGCACAGTAATGCAAAGCTTTTCTTTACTCAAGAGCAGCAGAGGAATATAAAAAACAGAACTGAAGCATGTCATTTGTCCTGGAATGAAAATGCAGTTTAAAAAGCAGTACGTGGTCTTATTCAGAATAAGAAGTTGCTATTTTACAGAGTAATGCATAATGCAGCATCTCTCTGCAGGCTTGTGATCTTTGCTGTAATGAACCCAACTCACTAGGCTGATTCATTACAATGCGGAGGGAGTAAATCTTGCTTTGGCACTGTTAGATGAATGACTTTCTAATGTGTCCTGGGAATGCTGACTTCTGGGCATGTATATATATGTGTGTGAATATCTATGCATTATGAGGCCATGACACACACACACACACACACACACACACACACACACACACACACGATCTTGTGAGAACCCAGAGGGACCTCGTACATTTCGATATCTTGCCTCTAACAAGTCCAAGAGCCAGGAAGAGAAAGTGAAAGACTTCTGATATACATTTACAAGAACCTACAATTACAAATAACTGGTTATGATTGTCTGGCTAAGTTGTAGAAGGTTGATTGCTTTAGAAAGAAATAGTAATTTAATCTTACTGAAAATGACTCCCTCATTTCACTGCCTTTTTTGGGAGAGAGATTCTTAAAAACAAGTTTTCTTTAGAAAGAGTTCACATGGGGCTTGTTAACTTGGATGCTGCTGCTCAGAACAGCACTTTGCCAGGAGTAACAGTTCTTGATTCCGTTTCCATGAATAAATCAGGTGTGCTTCCAGCCTCACCCCTTGAAGGCTCAATCTTGTCTAAGAAGCAGGTTCATGCACACAAGCTTGTGGCTGTGCCGGAGAGGACAAGCCTGCCTCACATGGAGGATCTGGAAGAACATCTGCCTTGGAGGATGCTTCCCATAAACAATGACTCATTACTGCACTGGCCACAGGGTGTCTGTCCTTGGGTCACCCGAGGAGACAGCCTGTGTTGCCCTGCATCTTTGGACAATGAGACCCGCAAAACCAGAGAGCAGCAGGAAAGGACAGTTGAAGTTTATAGTCAAAGGGTGGGGACAGGGTAGAACTGACTCCCCCACACCAAATGTGTATTTTGGGATTTAAAAAAATAAATATGAAGGCTGAGCATGGTAGTTCATACCTGTCATCCCAGCACTTTGGGAGGCCAAGGCAGGTGGATCACCTGAGGTCAGGAGTTCGAGATCAGTCTGGCCTACATGGTGAAACCCCATCTCTAATAAAAACACAAAAATTAGCCAGGCATGGTGGTGGGCGCCTGTGATCCTAGCTACTTGGGAAGCTGAGGCAAGAGATTTGCTTCTATCCAGGAGGTGGAGGTTGCAGTGAGCTGAGACTGTGCCACTGCACTCCAGTCTGGGTGACAGAGTGAGACTGTCTCTCAAAATATATATATACATATTAATTGAGTGGCCTCAATTAAATAAATCAAGTGATGAAAGAGAATTCAGAGCAAATCATCAAATAGTGAGAGTAAAAATGGGATGCTACTTAGAAGGGAGAGTTAGAAAATAGCCTCACTCACTCACTCACTCACTCACTCACACCAGGCATCCAAAGCACTCCTGCCATGAGCCAGGTTATCATCTGGGTGATGGCAACACAGCAGTGCAGAGAAGAGACAAAGTCCCAGCTCTTGTAGCTTACATAGCAGACGAGACACAATGAATTCAAAATCTCAGTCTGTGACAATCTCAGCCTAACACCAGATAGAGATGAAGTTGGAAGGAAAAGTAGTTTACTTTCAGACTTGCTTTTGGTGTAACTCTTTCCACCTTGCGATATTCTTCTGGAAATGTCAACAATGCCTGAGCAGTTTGATCTTGTGGATATACATTTTGTTCATTTTTGCCAGTAAGATGAGGGGGTTTGATTCCACTTTTGTTTATAAAATTTGATTCCTGAGCCGGGTGCGGTGGCTCACGCCTGTAATCCCAGCACTTTGGGAGGCCGAGGCGGGTGGATCACGAGGTCAAGAGATCGAGACCATCCTGGTCAACATGGTGAAACCCCGTCTCTACTAAAAATACAAAAATTAGCCAGGCATGGTGGCACGTGCCTGTAGTCCTAGCTACTCGGGAGGCTGAGGCAGGAGAATTGCTTGAACCCAGGAGGCGGAGGTTGCGGTGAGCCGAGATCGCGCCATTGCACTCCAGCCTGGGCAACAAGAGTGAAACTCCGTCTCAAAAAAAAAAAAAAAAAAAAAAAAATTTGATTCCTGAATGCATAATGATAGGATATTTGATATTCTTGATTTCTCAGTTAATTGGAAAATTGTATAAACCTGACTTCTCCAGGCTTAGAAGTCCTGCTTAATATTTTCCCCTTGCATTTCCTTTTAAGTCATTTTATGTTAAATAAAAATGATGTATCAACCAGGCAGAGAGATAACCGAGTGACAAGAAAGGAGATAATCTTTATCACCTTTCTCCATTTGTTTTTCCAGGTCACTGGAATTCCTCACATACATTGCTCAAGGCTTTCCTTAGGACTAAAAGCAGAGGCAGGGCAAGGTGGCTTATGCCTGTAATCACAGCAGTTTTGGTGGGTGGATCATGAGGTCAGGAGTTTGAGATCAGCCTGGCCACCATAGTGAAATCCTGTCTACTAAAAAAATTAAAAATTAGCTAGGCATAGTGGCAGGCACCTGTAATCCTAGCTACTCAGGAGGCTGAGGCAGGAGAATCGCTTGAACCTGGGAGGTGGAGGTTGCAGCAAGCTGAGATCGTGCCACTGCACACCAGCTGGGCCACAGTGCGAGACTCCATCTCAAAAAAAAAAAAAAAAAAAAAAAAAAAAAAAAAAAAAAGCAAAATGCAGTTCTCAGCTTTGTAGCCATGAGCTGAGGTGACTGCAGTAGGCCAGCATGGGAGGGAAGTGGGCAGCCTGGAGCCAGGCTGCAGGGACAATTTGTTCTGTGGACTGACCACCCAGAGTCTCAAAGCTGGCAAAGTTAAAATCACATGGAGTGATTTGTGGCAAAACCCCTCAGTCTTCATGCTTCTAATAAAACAGAACATAACATGTCAAATAAGCAGAATGCATATATTTTGGAGAAGAATGTCAGCTTAAATAGTGCCTTAACTTCATTCACAGGTAGATTCTGGAAAGATGAATGGCTGAAGTTTGGGCCTCAAAGCCCTGAATCCTATATTTTCATACAAATGTCACAGAAGTGACTGGTAGCAGCACATACATATACTTGGACATCACACTATGAGTACACCAACAATCTTGGAAATGCTTGGACTACCTGCTCCAGTGAGCTGGAAACACATACACAGAACAAATACGTATCTCAATATAAGATGTTTAGAATAGGATTTAGAGACCAGGTGCGGTGGCTCATGCCTGTAATCCCAACACTTTGGGAGGCCGAGGTGGGTGGATCACTTGAGGTCAGGAGTTCAAGAGCAGCCTGGCCAACATGGCGGAACCCCATCTCTACTAAAAATACAAAAATTAGCCAGGCCTGGTGGCAGGCATCTGGAGTCCCAGCTACTTGGGAGGCTGAGGCACAAGAGTTGCTTGAACCCAGGAGGCGAAAGTTGCAGTGAGCCAAGATCATGCCACTTCACTCCAGCCTCGGTGACAGGGTGAGACTGTCTCAAAAAAAAAAAAGAATAGGATTTAGAATATAGAACCACAGAATGAATGAAAGAGCCTGGAAGAGAAAGAGAACGTTTAGCAACCTATAATTCGGCCTAGCACAGTGGTTCATACTGTAATTCCAGCACTTCCAGTCTTTCTTTTGAAATTGTATTGGTGTGTGGATCCAAAACATCTAGGGACCCACCCTCGGCACCGTCCTGGGCCATTGCAGATGACCTCTCGCACCACCCTTTCCCCTCAGCTGGTCCTGTCCTGCTGCAGTGCAGAAAGAGCCATAAGAGTCAGCAAGTCAGGTTGTATGTTTCACGGGAAATAAACCTGAGCTCAATCTGTGTGTGCCCTAAGCCTTTGGCTTCTGTTCCAAGTCACTGCTGCTTTCTGTCTGTTTTAGCACTCTCTTTATCAACCAGGTCTCAGCATGAAAAACGAGGTGAGGCTGAGAGGCGTGGAGAAAGCCTTTTATCCCCTGTCTATTTGTTCTTTAACAGTAACCGCAAAACCCGCAAACTGTTTTAAAAGGGTTGTAGGTGTGCTGGGAGAAAAGAATAAGGGGAAAGCATGGTACTTAATTCTTAGCCTGGGCAAGGCACGGGATGGTGCCAGACCCATCAACTTCTATTTTTTTGGAAGAGTTTAAGAAGGATTTGTGCTAACTCTTCTTTCAATGTTTGGTAGAATTTGGCTGTGAAGCCATCTGGTCCTGGGCTTTTCTGGGAGGTTTCTAATTGCTACTTCAATCTCCTTATTTGTTATTAGGTTGGCCAGGCTGTTTCTTCCTTTTTTCCTAATTTTTTAAAGAGATAGGGTCTTGCTCTGTTACTCAGGCTGGTCTTGAAGTCTTGGTCTCAAGTGATGCTCCCACCTCAGCCTACACTTTCTGTTTCTTCTGGATCCAGTCTTAGTAGACTGTATGTTTCTAGGAAGTTATCCATTCTTCTAGGTTATCCAATTTGTTGGCAAATAATTGTTCATCATAGTCTCTTGCGATGAGCTGTTCCAGAAATCACTGCTGTTGGCAGGGGAAAGGGAGGTGGATGGGCCAATGCTTGGAGGCCACAGATGCAAAGATGAGAAGAGTAAAAGTGAGTCTGAATAGGAGGAGATTTGGAGCAGTTTATACTGGTCAGAGACCCCTGAGAGCCTGAAGCCCAGCCCCCATTCCCATGTCATGCAGTTAACATTTTTCTTGTCTTCTTCACAAACCTGTTGTGGGAATTAAGTGAGACACTGTGTGGACATCCCAATCAGGATACTGTAAAATTCTATGTAGTATTTATCTGCAAGTGCTAACTGATATAATAATTATGATGATAATAGTAACAATAATATCAATACCAGCAGGTACTATTTCTTGAGCACTTCCTACGTGCCAAGCCCTGTACTAAATGCCTTACATATAGATATCATATGTTATTTTCATGATACTGACATAGGTACTTTTGTAAAATTCATCTTATAAATGGGGACACAGAGGTTTTGCAGGGTTGAGTAACTTGCATGAGGCATCACGGCTTTGAGTGTTGCTGGGTCAAGGCCCAGAACCCCAATCTCGCTGACGCTAGAGCCTGCATTCCCTCCCTTGACTGCGTTGGCTTTCTTTCTAGTTTGTGCAATGTTTATTATTATATGTCAAATTAAATTAGCCTTTGGTTATTGAGACCTCATAACATGCCTGCCTAACTTATTCTTGCTTTTAAAATTTGATCCTGGGGATTTTTATGTGCCTATGTATTCCTTTGGGTGGAATATGAGAAGCGCAGCCTGTGTGGTGGCTGGTGTGCTGAAGCTGAGGCTTTTGGGAGGCTCCAAAATGGCTGTGGTTGGGGACTGGGTGCCCAGTAAGGTGTCTGGTGACGTCATTCTTTTCAGGTCCTGGGTACCAAGCCGGTGCGCTCCATCCAAATCACATAATTCTTGCTGGACCCCAGGGAAGAGGAGAAAAATTTCACCTTGGGAGAGCTGGCGTAGACAGCAATGTTCCAGCTCAATCCATTCCATATGGACCAATCCAGTTTCTTCTTGCGGAAAGGCTTAGGATTGAATTTCTTAGTGAGTCTAACCCAGACCTTTTGTGCATTTATGGCAGTGAAAAAAGTGGAGAAGATGATTTTTTTTTTTCCAGCTTCTCCTAACTCTCTTAAAGAAAAAAAACAGACCCCAACACTCTTGGCTGTCAAAAAAAGCAGAATTTGTCTTTTTAAGAAAATAGTCTCTATCTTCTATCCCCACCTCCAACCTTCTACAGCTGCTGTTTTAGATGCTGCTTCCTGCAACTGTTTTGTGTCTGTTAAAGTGCATCCCTGCTGTGTTGGACACTTTCCTTGACTCATCAGGCAAATTCCCAAGTGCCAGAGTATGCCAGGGGGTACCCCTTCCTCTCCCCAGGAGAGGTACGGAGGAGCAGACAGGGTCTCTGACAGGCCCACAGCAGAAATCCACTAGCTCTTGAGGGCAGTCTGAGACTCACCTTCAGAGCCGACCTAAAATATTCTAATGTTCCAACTCAATGTTTGGCCACGTGTTTATTTTTTATAAAGAGATGGCCTGGCTAGGTGTGGTGGCTCATGCCTGTGATCCCAGTGCTTTGGGAGGGCAAGGTGGGAGGATCACTTGAGGCTAGGAGTTTGAGACCAACCAGGGCAACATAATGGATCACATTTGTACAAAAACTTAAAAAATTAGCTGGGTGTGGTGATGTGCATCTGTGGTCCCAGGGACTCGGGAGTCTGATGTGGGAGGATCACTTGAGCTGGGGAGATAAGAGGCTGCAGTGAGCCATGATTGTGCCACTGCACTTAAGCCTGGACAACAGAGTAAGACTTTGTCTCTTAAAAACAAACAAATAAAAACAAAAGAGAGATGGCCTTATTCTCATTTCCTCCTTTATCCATTGATCCTACTTATATGGAGAATTTAAAAGTACAAAAGAGCCTGTTTACCCAAATGCACATCACACGCACACAGGGACATTTTAAAAACTCGATCTGCCTTCTCCATCATCTCTGACCCTGCTTCCTGCTGCTTGGCTGACACAGGCCTAGGCCTCAATGCCCATGAGACTGTCTTAGGCCCAAACACCCTTGTTTTCTCCTCTCCTGAGACAGCCCCAGAGGCTACACCATGTACTCTGGCTAGTGCTCAGAAGGTGCTTCCAATGCTGTGATGCTCTGGCGCCTGGTGGAGCCTCTGCAGGGTCTGGCCTCCCTGTCTCCAGCAAACTAAAGATTACTCAGAGGGGGATTAAAAAAAAAAAAATTCTACTTCATTTGTTACAGTTCCTTGCAATTTTCACACCCACTACAGGCAAAGCCAGAGTACAGAGACGCGAAAATCAAACTGGTACAATATAGTCATTGTTAGATCTTTGGGTAGATTTAGGGAAGGAGCTAACACCCCCTGGGGTAGGATGAGGCCCTGGAGACTTGTAGGTTATCCAAGAAGGTACCTCAAAGTGGTTCTGTTCTTTGTTGCTCCTTTCATAGAACTTAGGTCACATTGGACTTACCGGGAATCTTCAAACCTCTAGGGGATGGTTATTCTGCAAATGCAACTTTGTTTATAGTGTACTTCCTCTGTGTGGGAAAACCACACATTTGTAGTTTCTTTGTTTTTGTTTTTGAGATGGAGTCTTGCTCTGTGGCTCAGGCTGGATGTGATCTCGGCTCACTATAACCACCGCTTCCTGGGTTTAAGTGATTCTTCTGTCTCAGCCTCCTGAGTAGCTGGGATTACACACATGCGCCATCACATCTGGCTAATTTTTGTGTTATTTTTAGTAGAGACGGGGTTCCACCATGTTGGCCAGGCTGGTCTCGAACTTCTGACCTCAAGTGATCCACCCACCTCAGCCTCCCAAAGTGCTAGGATTATAGGCGTGAGCCACTGTGCTCAGCCAGGAAAATTACATATCTGTAGTTTCTAATCACACTCTGCCCAGAAGCCCGGCTGGAGTCAGGGGTACCCACAGTGTAATCCTGAAGGGAGCTCCCTAGTCCTCAGAAACACGCCTGGGGTGAATGCTGAACATGCCTGAGGTTGACTGGGCTTCATCATCCTTTCCTGTAGCGTTTAGAAAAAATGCCTCAGCCAGAAGTATTATGCCGTGTGGTTTTATGAGTCTCATGATTTTTTTCTTAGAAAAGAAAAAAAATTCACTCCATGAAGAGAAGAAAGGAAAGCCCTATTTGGCAGCATATCGACTGTCAACCACGATTTCCCCAGGGGAAATACACAACTGGTACCAGGATCCCAGTTAGAGAGGAGCGTCTAAGACACGAGGTCATTAGGGAAGAAACTGTTGGAAGTTGGGCAAGAGGTGACAACGGAACAGTGAGAACCTGACCACCAATCTGGAAGCTTCTGAGTACTTACTTGTAGTCTGGAGACGTCCCATCCAGCCACTTCCATTCATTTTCATGCTCCGAGTCTGTGAGGCCAATCCAGTGGCTCTCTCTCCCTACCATCTGTTTTTTTATCCATTGCTGAAAAACAAACCAGGGATGGTGCGTGACTATTTCTCAGAACAGATGTCTCAGGCCCTTTTCTTTAACATTTAGAAAAAAAGGACAATTTAAACGAGGACGTCTGTCAGAAGGTGTGCCTGCTTTTGCTTTCTGCTTCTTCATTGCTACTGGTTTTGTTTTGCACTGCTCGAGGGGCTTTGACTTTCTTCCTCTTACAAGTTTACAAGTGATGTTAAAGCCAGGCTCTTCCTCTAAATCCCTCAGACAACTCAATGAATGTCCACCGGACCCATTTCCTCCTACCACCCACCCATTTCTCCCATGTCCTAATCATAGGAACAGTCATGGTATTATTGGGCACTTCCTCTGGGCCGGGCCCCACGTGCAGTGTGTTGCACACAGTATGTCTTCAAGCTTTTAGAGCAACCCATTTAGCAAACATGAGAAGTAGCTGAGCTGGGCTTGGGCCCTGGTCTGTGTATTCTAAAATTGGGTGTGGTGGCACACACTTGTAGTCCCAGCTACTCAGGAGGTTGAGGCAGGAGAATCACTTGCACCCGGGAGGTGGAGGTTGCAGTGAGCCAAGATCATGTCACTGCACTCCAGCCTGGGCAACAGAGTGAGACCCTGTTTCATACACACAAAAAAACCCCCCAAAAAACAAATAACATAGGTGGGGCCACATACTGGGAGTTGGCTCAGTCTCAAGCACAGGTGCTTGGTCACTCTCTTCCGTGTGCTTATTCCAGTCAGTTACTACAGGAAACATCTGTTTGCAGGATTGTGTCTGCTGGAGATAACTTAGGGAAAAGGGAGGAGGCCACTGGAATGGTGTGGCACCACAGAATGTGCTGCATTGTTGCTAGACAGGCCACAGTTTCGGTCTCAGTCTCCATTTACTGCATAAACCTTGCTGGGCCTCAGTTTTCCTATCTGTCAAATGAGGATAATAACAGCTATGTTCTAGGGTTGCTGTGAGGTTTAAGGGAGGAAATGCCTCACACAGTGCCTGGCATATAGAAGGGGCTGAATGAGTGGACACTATTATTATCATGTGTGGGCTCTGCCTCCTCAGCCTTCTTTGTTCTTCCTGACCCCTCTGGGGCCAGGCGTGGTCCCTTGCACCTCATTCCACCCCTACAGTGTTCATGCCTCTGCCTCTGTCCCTACATGTGCCTGGTGGCAGCCCTCAAGCTTCTATGCATTATAATTATTTCAATAGCCACCAGAAGGAGCCACACATCTCCAGACTTGACAGGCAATATCTTCCGGGAAGAAGCATGCAGAGACAATTCCAATGCCATGATACTTCTAGCCATTGGATAAAACCCAAATCTCTGTAACGTTGCTGTCCATGTTTATGTGACTAGGAATTCATTCTATCTCTGAATCCCCAACAAGCATGCAATTTCCAGATGTAAACCATCCTTAAATTATAGTTTTCCCCAACCAAGTATGCGGCAGGCATACCTGTTCTTCTCTAGTGTTTATGAAAACGAGATGTGAAGACTTCTCTTCACAGAAAAGCTTCGCATCCTCAAAAATTTCTTTCTCAACCGAAAAATAGTAGCATTTGTCTGTGAAGTTCTTCCAGTGAGGCGGGCAGCCTAGGAACGCAAAAGTTGAAAACACTGATTAAAAAATCACAGAGCGCACTGTGCCTTTCTTCAGCTGTGTTTCAGAGGCCAAAACTGCCATCCTGCCGGGAGCAGCCTGAGTGTCCCTGTGCGAGGGCTGCGGCTGATGTTCACAGACGTGCTCACAGCAAGGATGAGCCCAGAGTGGACGGCAGAGCACAAGTCAAAAACACATAATCTGGAAAAGATCTTTGACTGGGTCTTTGTTCTTCTGCATCTGGATCCATCTTCACAATGACAGAAATAACAGAAGCAACAACAAGAAGCAGGGCAGGCACAGATGTGCAGCGTCAGTCTGGAATCATATGGAACCTATGAACAGCTGGATGTGAGGACCCAGCACCAAAACTAGGCTCATGGATCAACAAAGATAATCCAGGCCTCACCGACCAAAATCAAGTAGAATAGGGGTTGGGTCAAAAAAGAGAAAAAAACAGGCTGGGTTGCTAATCAAACATTCGAGTTTACCAAAGGTTTAATTATCAAAAGACTAGAAGTCACCGTAACACCTAACACCTTCTCCAAAAGAAATCAAATGTAGGCATCAATAGCAGAGAGTTCCATCGGCATGCTGATGGAGCTAACCAAGAGAGCCATCTACCCCCAGAGTGAGGACATAAAACCAGGGAACAGTGGTCAGGGTGGCCAGCCGCGGGCTTCCCTGAAGGAAGTGTTTTGCGTTGTGTTTGTCTTCTGAGGGCTGGTTCCTGTAAATAAACAAATGCTCACACCTGGAATCCCAGCAATTTGCAAGGCTGAGGTGAGTGTGTTGCTTGAGGCCAGGAGTTTGAGACCAGCCTGGGCAACATAGCAAGACTTTGTTTCCACAAAAAATAAAAATAAAAAATTAGCCAGGTGTGGCAGTACACCCCTGTGGTCCCAGCTACACAGGAGTCTGGGTAGGAAGATCACCTATGCCCAGGAGGTCAAAGCTGCAGTGAGCTATGTTCATACCACTTCACTCCATCACTCCAGCCTGGGTGACAGAGTGAGACCCTGTCTCATTCATACATACATACATATATACATACACACATACATACATACTACATGAAACAAACGAGTGCGAGAGAACCTGATGGTGTTTAGAGAGAAACACATGCCTGGTGTGGAGGCCTGTACTGGCGGCAGGGCCCCTGTGCCAGCCGCTATGATGCCTTCACTGTTAAACAATATGAAATAGGGGACAAGACATGGTGGCTCACACCTGTAATCCCAGCACTTTGGGAGGCCAAGGCGGGTGGATCCCTTGAGGCCAGGAGTTTGAGACCAGCCTTGGCCAACATGGCGAAACCTTGTCTCTACTAAAAATACAAAAATTAGTTGGGCGGCCAACAAACATATGAAAAAATGCTCATCATCACTGGTCATTAGAGAAATGCAAATCAAAACTACATTGAGATACCACCTCACTCCAGTTAGAATGGCGATCATTAAAAAATCTGGAGACAACAGATGCTGGAGGGGATGTGGAGAAATAGGAACACTCTTACACTGTTGGTGGGAGTGTAAATTAGTTCAACCATTGTGGAAGACAGTGTGGCGATTCCTCAAGGACCTAGAAATAGAAATTCCATTTGACCCAGCAATCCCATTACTGGGTATATATCCA